>PISX010026796.1:0-24253 GCA_004024625.1 Mellivora capensis | reverse complement strand
AAAAAAAAAAAAAAAAGAGCAAGCCACAGACTGAGATTACCACAACATTACCAGTCAAAAATGTATAAGAAATTTCTAAAAGGGAATATGAAATTTATGAGACAATTCAATGGAGAAATGGGAAGAAGTCTGACCAGGCACTTCATAAGAAAACAGCCAAATTACTAAGCATATGAAGAGCCTCAACTTCAATAGTTATCAGAGAAATATACATTAAAATCACAGTTAGGTACTACTATATACCCACCAGAATGAACAAAATACAAAAGATGTAGGTTAAGAATATGGAGTTAACTCAAATTTGAATGCACTACTGGTGGGACTGACCATACATTGGTATCTTTTGGAAAAATGTTTGACAGGATCTTCCAGAAGTTGAACATAAGCATATCCACTCACAAAGCAATTCTAATCCTGGATATATGTTCCACAGAAATGCACGCAGACTGACACCAGCAGACAAGAACATGAAAATTAGCACAATCAGCATTCATCATAGCTTACGACAGGAAAAAAGACCAAATGTTCATCAACTGTTGAATGGACAAATAGAGTAATCTTGTACTGGAATACGACACAGGAATGAAAACAAAATTATGGCTTCACACATCAACATAAGTAAATCTTGTGCAAAGATGGCAAACACTAAAGCGCACACCAGACACAAAGCATATAATAAGCCATATGTATTTATATAAATTTAAAAATGGGTAAAACTAAACCAAAATAACAATGACTTTTTAAAAAAGATTTTTTTTTAAGTAAGCTCTACACCCGACATGGGGCTTGAACTCACAACTCCAAGATCAAGAGTCACATGCTCTTTCAACTTAGCGAGTCAGGCACCTGAATGATGACTTTTTCAAAGGAAGGTAGAAGGAATAATTGGAATTGGAAAGTGAAGTAACATTCTCTTTTTCTGAGTAACAGTTATACAAATATGCCTACTTTGTGATAATTCATTGTGTTTTACTGTGTATTTTTCTATACACATACTGTATTTCAACGAAAAGGCTATTTTTTAATTTCTTTAAAAACTTATTTGAGGAAAAGAGTGTGTGCATGAGAGAGAACAAGCACATGCAGGGGTAAGGGACAGAGGAAGAGGAAGAAGCAGACGCCCCGCTGAGCAGGTAGCCAGACTGACTTGATCCCAGGATGCTGAACCGAATGAGCCACCAAAGCACCTGGTGAAAAGGTCAGAAATAAAATTTGGGGGCGCCTCGGTGGCTCAGTCACTAAGCATCTGCCTTCGACTCAGGTCATGATCTCAAGGGTCCCAGGATCGAGCCCCATATCGGGCTCCCTGCTCTGCAGAAGCCTGCTTCTCCCTCTCCCACTCCCCCTGCTTATTATGTTCCCTCTCTTGCTATCTCTGTCAAATAAATAAATAAAATCTTTAATATAAAATAACAAAATATTTAAGTAAAATTTTCTTCCCTGAAAACCAGTTAGAAAATGTAATTAAAAATTATAAGGCTTCTAGAAATAAACAGAAGACCATTAGAAAAAGAAATGTGTAAGATTACTGAAGGATAGTAAAGAACGATTGACAAAAACTAGAGAGGTACCACCTACATGGGGGAGATAGAAGGTACATAAAGTCTTCCCAAGTGTACAAATTCAATTCAATTCAATTCAATTAATTTAATTCAATTCAATTAAAATCATAATAGCTATTTGTTTTTGGTAAGATTGCACAAGCTTATTCAAAAATTCTTATGAAGAGCAAAAGCTCAAAGACAACAAAATAATCTGAAAGCTTAGCAGGGTAACAAAGATTTCTTTATTTATAAAGTGACACTAGCTAAAATAATACCGACCTGGCAACAGGAACAGACAAATACACAAGAAGAGCAGGAGAGATTTCAGAAAGAAAATCCGTTATACTGACTGTGAAGCAGCAGCTCTTCCTCCCACCATACACAAAAGTCACCTCCAAAAGACTAAACGTGAAGAGTAAAACTCTTTACAAGTAAAATTCTTTACAAATTTTAGAAAAAAATTTAGGAGAATGTTATGACTTTAGGGAAAGATTTTTCAGGTAAAACACAGAAACTACAAACCTTAAAAGAAAACTTTAATTAAATTCTTTAAGTATTACTCTACAATAACGAACACCACAAAGCATATGACAAGCCACAAACCAGAAATCTTTGCAATGAGTCTATGTAAACAATGCATATTAAAGACCAGTATCCAGAATATATAAAACATATTTAATCAATATGGAAGAAACTCCAATACTGCACAGATAGCTACACAGATGATCTAAAGAGGACAGGGGCCCTTGGGTGACTCAGTCAGTGGGCGCCCAACTCTTATTTGGCTCAGGGTTTTGAGATTGTGCTCCACTCCCAGTGGGGAGTCTGCTTCTCTCTCTCCCTTTGCCCCTCTCACTGCTCGAGGGCTCCTCCTCTCTCCCTCTCTAAAATACCAAATAAATCTTGGGGGGGGGGGGGAAGAGGACAGCTTGTTGAAAAAAATAACATAATTACTAACAGATAATGCACCAAGACATTAACAGACAAAAATATCTGGCAAATGGGTTAAGCAAAGATCTAATGTAGAGAAGTAGAAACTACTATACACTGCTGATGGGAGTGTGTATTACAGGTACAATCATTTTGGGAAGCAATCTGACATCTACTAAGGGTGAACATGAACATACTCTACAGCCGTAAATTTCCACTTCTATCAATGCATCTATGTTAGAGAAACTTTTGCCCTCAGACACAGGAGACAAACTCAAGAATCTTCATTGCAGTACTGTTTTTTGTTTTTTTCTTAAATGTTAACTATCTTGTAACAGGATACTTTGACTGTAAATAACAGAACACTAGAAGAATATTTCACATTAAAAAAAAAGAAGTTGGAAGAAATGGATGGTTCCAGGGTAACTGCATGATCAAAAACCCAAGCTCTCAGATTTGTCCCCTCAGTCTCAAGGATTTATTGTTGCTACGACCACTCCATCGTTACACAACTATATCCAAAGCTGGAGGATTTATCTTCATGCCTCTTTAATAAAAATTAAAAAATAATAATTATTATTATTATTTATTTGAGAGTGAGCGAGAAAGAAAAAGAGGAGAGAGACACCCGGGGGGAGGGCCAGAGGGAGGAGAGGGAGATGCAGACTCCCCACCGAGCAGAGTGGAACTTTCTGCATTCATTAAGAAATATTCTTTAGTTCCAACATACCAACTGAAACACAACATTCTCCATTACCAAGATGTCTGTACTCTCATTCCCCTAGTAAAGTATTCCTATCTACAAAGTGTAACCTGGTGATGGAAACAGCACTCCTGTTAATTCAGGAGGATCACTACTTACATTCTGCAGAATCCCTGAAAATATCATTTGAAACCAAGAATCAGGTTAACTGGACGACTGGATTAACCAGACTCTAAACTGACGGAGTGCACCAGGTTACCAGCGTTACTGCTGGGCTGCTGTGGTCATACTCCGCACGGAGTCAGAATGACATATTCAACAATGAGAACGACTGCCAGCCTTGGCCAACACTGCCAAAATCCTAATGGTGGATTATCTTTTCAAGCTTGAGAGGTTGCCAACAACAGAAAAAAGCTAAATATTGATTGATTTCTTTGGACCAGCTCTCCTGAGTAGTTTTAGGTCCATCAGAGGGTCAATGATCCAAGCAGGAGTCTTTTTGATGTTCTCCTTGCAGACAGGGTATGGGGGACCTACGGATTCCTGCAGAACCAGCTTCATCTGAGTGTGGCGGATCTAACTCCCTTTAGCATCACTGAAGGACGGGTGCTCAACAGCACCACAGAAGGTCCTGTCCAACAAGGCTGGAGTCGGTCCTCCAGACGCTTGCTCTTTCAGGTCTTTTGTGACCCCAGGTCTTCAGGATTCGGGCAGTGTAAGGGCACATTTGTGAGGTACACGTCAACCTGCTGGAAGCAAACTCACATAGAGCAGTGAAGTATTTCCCAAAGATTGAACATACCTGATAGGATCCAATTCCCTAAGGTAGGTCCTGTCAGGAATTCCTAAGTCACGAAAAGCATGTAGAAAGGGCCTTCCACAGAATACTTCCCCAGGGCTTAAACCAGGCTTATTGCTAGGGGCCATTTACCCAAAGCAGGGTAACCAGCTAGGCTTTTCCCCCAAGTTAAAATTGGCTTCTTTACAAACCTTTGCCGAAGTTTTTCTAAGCATATGATTCATTTTTGCCCATTTTCCCAGCTGATTGGGGGCTGCATGAAGCATGCAATTTTCATTGAGTTACCGACACACTGGGCACTGGCTTCTGTGCCTCTCACCATGAATACTGTTCCGCTGTCACTCTGAAGTGTTGGCAGCAACCCAAACCTGAGTTTGTTTAGACGTGTTCGGACGACTTCTGATGCTTTCTCCGAATGGCACTGAAAAGCTTCAACCCAACTTGTACAAGGTGTTTATAAATATCAGCAAATGCTAAAATTACCTGTTGTTTGTGGCATCAACCAGCTCGTCTTCTCCAGGTTTGGTGCCTCTAAGTGTTATACCTTCTAGAACCGGTGGGAGCCCAGTCTCAGGATAGTTTTAGCACAAATGTCACATCTTTTGACTCTCTTTTTGATGGTTCTTTGAAGTTTGGGACCCACAATCAACTGGAGAGTAACATCTCATCCATCTGGGGTGCTTTGGTAAATACAACTAACTGTTTTTTCCACAAGATGTTCTGGGATAAGAATTATCCTTGTTCGTTGTATGTCCAGCTAGCTCTAGCTAGTGCCAGTAATGTATCCAAAACCTCATTCTTTAGCTCTTTGGTTTTCAGTGGAATACTGGGGTTGGTACTTACTTAAGTAATGGTACTAAAGCCATTACAGAGGGTTTTGAAGTCTTTGTATGAGCTGCCAACGTGGCGGCCTGACGTGCCTACCCGTTCCCTTGGGCAATCAAGCAATCTGATTTCTGATCATCTTGGCAATGAATAATAACTGAGGGGTCACCCCTGAATCCAGCAATCCTCTTCATCCTTGATCCATAAAACTGCTTCTGGGAGGATCACAAGGTCTGGATTTTCCAGTGGCACATCCGGCAAATGACACCAGCTGGAGCAAACTTGTTCAATTATCTGTGTATCTCTGGTGATCTCTGAGTGGCCCGTACCGCAACAGGCATGAAGACTATCTATAAACACGGGCCATTGTGGCAATTTTCTCCCAAGTTTATCTCAAGGTATCTAGCTCCACTTTGCAGAGCTTCAAGGAAAAAAGGAAGTTTTAATTCTCAATGATTCCAAGTCAAGAGAAAAGGAGAAAATCAGAAACCTTAGTTTGGAGAGTCTTGGCCAGATATTTGAGAAAACGAGAAGAATTCAGGATACAGACCAGTTTTACAGGAAAACAACTAATCCTTAAGGAAGTACATCACGGGCCCCTGGGTGGCTCAGTCCATTAAGCATCTGCCTTTGGCTCAGGTCATGATCTCAGGGTCCTGGGATTGAGCCTCAGTGTCAAGATCCCTCCTCAGTGGGGAGTCTGCTTCTCCCTCTCCCTCTGCCCCTCCCCCTGCTCATGCACCCCCCCTAAATAAATAAAAATCTTGGAAGAAAAAAAAAAAAAAAAGACAGTTCACCAGAACTGGAATCTAACATCCACCAATGTGTACTACTGAAATATAATTTCTAAAATCACCCTCATTTCCACCAAAAATAGTGCAGTTGTCCCATTAGTTCTGGAAATTCCTTTAAAAAAAAAAAAAAGATTTTTATTTATTTATTTGACAGAGAGAGAGAGAGACAGACAGGCGGAGAGGGAACACAAGCAGTGGTAATGGTAATTATAATCAAATAAATAAATAAATCTTTTAAAAAAAAGTTGAATTTGGGAAGTCTGTCAGAAATATCTATTACTGGGACGTCTGGGTGGCTCAGTTGGTTGGACGACTGCCTTCGGCTCAGGTCATGATCCCGGAGACCCGGGATCGAGTCCCACATCAGGCTCCCAGCTCCACGGGGAGTCTGCTTCTCCCTCTGACCTTCTTCTCGCTCATGCTCTCTCACTGCCTCTCTCTCAAATAAAGAAATAAAATCTTAAAAAAAAAAAAAAAAGAAATATCTATTACTATAATAGATATATAGATATTATCTATAATGATCTATTTAGCCAAGGTGTCAATAAGAGATTCTAAAGGCAGATGCAAAGGGTTTTTTCTAGGCAGATTAAAGACAAAAACCTTTGGTTTTACAATTTAGACAAATAATCTAAGAAACTTATTTTTACAGAGAGAAGAATCAAATTCCAATCTTTTTAAAGATTTTATTTATTTGACAGAGAGTGTGTGAACACAAGGCAGATGCTTAACCGACTGAGCCACCCAGGAGCCCCCCACAAATTCCAATCTTATAGTGGGGTTTATCTTCTGATAAAACTCATTCATTCCAATAAAATATATATATATATAAAAGATTTTATTTATTTGACAGAGATCACAAGTAGGCAGAGAGGCAGGCAGAGAGAGAGAAGGAAGCAGGCGCCCTGCCGAGCAGAGAGCCCGATGCGGGGCTCCATCCCAGGACCCTGAGATCACAACCCGAGCGGAAGGCAGAGGCTTAACCCACTGAGCCACCCAGGCACCCCCCAATAAAATGTATTTTTTTTAATGTTTTTTAATTAAAAAAAATCTGCAGTCCCTCCTTTTTCCTATCACCTCCCATGTTGATATATACTTAGTAAGTGTATATGTGTGTGTGTTTGTGTGTGTGTACACATATATATAGCTAAACCTAGTAAGGCAAGGACACCAAGGCACTGCATAGACGGAGTTCTTGTTGTGGATACAGTGACGTCCCCATCAGAGCCCCCCTCAGGAAGGAAAGCTCTCGACTGCAGGGAATGCCGGCCACCAGGTCTCACCTCTCAGAGGCTGGTGGGGATTGCGCGGACTGAAGACAGCGGCCTCGCCAAAAGTGCGCTCTCTTCCCAGGTGGTCACGTCCACTGACTGTTCAATATGAGGGTATAAAAGTGCAGTCCTTTTGCCACAGGTCAGGATGGTTCTAAGGGCAATCCAACTTCTGAAAGTTAGGTATCAGCCGAGGATTCTGCTGACGTCTACTCTGGCTCTCCTCACTCCCTTCTCTTCTCCGGGTGCTGACTACTCCCCAGCGAACTTTTTCTACAGACTCATCTCCACAATCTTAATCCCAACTGTGCATAAAATTCCTTTCCAAAGATTCCCTTCTCATAAACCTTCTACAACTTTCCTTTTTACATTAAGATATTCTCCCAGAATTTTCCTTTTTAAATAACGAGTCTCATTTTCCCTGCATACAGAATTGTTTCCACTAGTCTTATTTATTAAAATTCTTTCTAAGGCTTTATTTTTTTTTTCCCCCTTTCTGACAAATTTTGCAACAGAAATAACATGAGCCTACCTCACTTCTGGTAAACACAGAACAAAAACTTCTCCATCTAATGCTGACAACTCTAAAGACATGCCTATTTTAATTAAACCAACAACCTCAAATTATCTTTAGTAGTGAATATTTTCCCAGATCACATGGACCTCAAGTACACTTGGGTTAGTTTCTATTTTTGGATTTTAGAAAATCCAATTCTTATAAGTGCTTGCCTAAGAACCAACTAACTAGAGTTCTTTTACAAATTATTTTTAGAAAAAAAAAAATTAATTTTAGCAATACCATCTGGAAGGATAGAAATTATCTCATTTACAACATACATGGACACACAAATATACAAATAAGATACAAACAAAATCCTCACTAAAGGCCCATTATCTCCCTTTCTTAAAACAAATCTAGGGGTGCGTGGCTGGCTCAGTTGGGAGCGCATGCTACTCTTCATCTCAGGGTTGGGAATTTGATCTCCATTAAGGTGTGGAGATTACTTTAAAAAAAATAATAATAATAAAAAAACAAATCTAATTGGAAGACGGTATTATAATTTATGGACCTGTTTATCATTTTTCTCTGAAGTCTAATAAATATTGTGGCCAAGCAGTGTTATAAAAAGAGGTGATTTTTTTTTCCTTTTCATGGATTCATAACTAAACGTCGCCCAATTTTGGAAAATACAGCCCAAAGGCCTGCATGTGGGAATCATCTTGTCATTTTCCAGTTAGAACATGGCCAGTTTTGTCCAAAGATACCAAAGGCTGCAGCAACAAAGCAACCCAGTGGAGTCCATGGTACCTCTGTGAGCACTGGTTCCTCCCCCGAAAGTCGTCTTCACCAACCGAACCAAACGGCTTCTAATCAGCCTTTCCTTAAGAGAAGGCTGAGAACAATAACCCCTGTGCGGAGGTAATCCAACGGGAGAAAGAAATCTGAGAAGCCAAACCAAACAAAAAGGAAGAAACGGGCTCACAGGCTGGGCGTGGCACACAACGCACTGACCACGAGACAGCTGTCCAAACCAAAAATGGTTTCCTTGCCCAAAGAGTTAAGCACCAAAAGTTCATGGTACCCTGTCGAGCTGGGGCTCCAGGGACAGAGCCCCTAGGACAGAGATCCCAGGCAGCAGCAGACTCCCACGGGGAGTCAGCAAACCACAGGCAGGGAGCTCCTGGTCGGCCACCGAATTTGTAACTGAGCCCAAGTCTGTACAGCCTGGACCCGCAGCAAAGCCCGTCACTGGGATATCGACTGCTCGGCAAGAGTTTATTCGAGAGGCAAAAAGGCGGGGAGATGCAGAGAGAGCGAGCCTCAAATCCGCCTCCTCCTGAGGGACAGTCAGGGATATCTAAAGGCTGACAAACAAAAACAAGGTCTGCAGCTGTGCTTGTTGGTCTCATTACCCTTTGGGTTACCATTTTCACATGAGACACAAAAACTGTGGGTGGTCTGTAGGAGACTTAAATTGTCATGTGTCATGTTTTAAATGTACAGCACTCAATGTGCTTATTACAAGAATTCTAAATATCTTGATTTCTCTACTTATTTACATTCAAGAGAGTATCACAGGAATGCAAATACATGAGTGACATCATAGGTGTAAATTTAAACCTGAGTTAAATGTTTTTTTCTCAGTAAATCATTCATAATTTTGCATTTCCGTTCAGAACTGCTACACAAATGCTTGCTTTAGAATCACTTGGATGAAGTATGCATTCGTCAGCGTAGACTAAGCAGCTACTCCAACGAACCTCTCTCAAAAGGACAGCAGCTTAAGAAACAATCAATTTTATTTCTCTCTGAAAAACAATCCAAGATGGGGCGCCTGGGTGGCTCAGTGGGTTAAGCCACTGCCTTTGGCTCAGGTCATGATCCCGGGGTCCCTGGATTGAGTCCCGCGTCGGGCTCTCTGCTCTGCAGGAAGCCTACCTCTCTCTCTCCCACTCCCCCTGCTTGTGTTCCCTCTCTCGCTCTCTCTCTTGTCAAATAAGTAAAATTAAAAAAAAAAAAAAAAGAAAAGAAAGAAAGAACTAAGTGTTTAGTTAGGACAGTGGTTATAAATTGCTATGGGAAGTGGCAGGGAGGAAACGGGAATTCTGGGCAGCTGTCAGTGTGATATTTCTTCGGTGCTGTTACACAGCTATGTTCACTTCATGAAAAATTTGTCAAGCTTTATACTTAACATTTGGGTACTTTCCTGGAGGTGTGTTTTATTTCAGACAAAAGAATTTTTTCAAGGATTTTATTTATTGACTGATTGATTGACTTAGAGGGCATGAGTAAGGGGAGAATCTCAAAAAGACTCCACAGCTGAGCTCGGAGACAAACGCGGGTCACGTGACCCTGAGATCATCTGACCTGGATTCAAGAGTCAGACCATTAATGGACTGAGTCACACAAGTGTCACCAAAATAATTTTTAATCCTTTAAAAAATATGTATTTCAGAGACAGCTCAGTGGCTCAGTCAGTTAGATGTCTGCCTTCAGCAGAGGTCGTGGGTCCAGGGTCCTGGGATCAAGTCCTGCATCTGTCTCCTTGCTCAGCAGAGAGCCTGCTTCTCCCTCTGCCTGCCGCTCCCCCTGTTTATGCGCGCTCTGTGTCAAATAAATCTTTAAAAATATATATATATTTCAGGGGTGCCTGGCTTGCTCAGCTGGTGGAGCATGCAACTTTTGATCTCGGGGTTTTGAGTTCAAGCCCCACACTGGGTGCAGCTATTACTGAAAAAGTAAAATCTTACCAAAAGAAATATATATATATATATATATATATATATATATATTTTGACTTTCATTATATATATATTTCAACTTTCAATTAGTAAAATCAGGAATAAGGAGCTTCTATTAACAAACCTCTATTTGCCCATCTCCAAAAACAAACTTGTTTTTTAACTTTTTGTTTTAAATAAGATATGGGCACCTGGGTGGCTCAGTCAGTTGGGTATCCAACTCTTGGTTTTAGTTCAAGTCACAATCTCCGTGTCATGAGATCAAGCCCCAAGGCAGGCTCAGCTCTCAAGTGTAGAGCCTGTTTGGGATTGTCTCTCTCCTCCCCCTGCCCTTCCCCACACCTTACTGCCTTCACACACACTCTCTCTCTGTAAAAAATAAAAATTTTTAAAATGTAAAAAATAATTTAAAATACAAGTTGTAAATATAGTTGTTTCTATACACTCTTTGCCCAATTTTCCCAATAACACCTTATATAATACAGTACATTTTCAAAACCGAGAAACTGATACTCATATAACTACAGACCTAATTTCACTAGTTTCCACATGCATTTAAAAATACTGTAGCAGGGCACCTGGGTGGCTCAGTGGGTTAAGCCGCTGCCTTCGGCTCAGGTCATGATCTCAGGGTCCTGGGATCGAGTCCTGCATCGGGCTCTCTGCTCAGCAGGGAGCCTGCTTCCCTCTCTCTCTCTCTCTGCCTGCCTCTCTGTCTACTGTGATCTCTCTCTGTCAAATAAATAAATAAAATCTTAAAAAAAAAAAAAAGAAAATTAAAAAAAAAATAAATAAAAATAAAAAATAAAAAATAAAAATAAAAATACTGTAGCAGAAAATCCACTTAACCAGAAAGAAAAAAGGTATCATTGGTAACCAAAGGATCTTGCTTAACAAACTGTATGATTAAACATACCTGTGTAGATTTCTATTACAAATAGAAGCAAATAGGGTTGATAATCTCCATACCAAGTTCTTTTAAAAGGCTTACAAACATCTTTAATTATAGGCTTTCTATGGTAATTTTTTCTGCATAAAGTGTGAAATTACAATTTTTGAATTTTTAAATAAAATTAAGACACCTATATCAAGAACAAACTGAGCAGCACCTGGGTGGCTCAGTGGGTTAAACCTCTGCCTTCAGCTCAAGTCATGATCCCAGGACCGAGCCCTGTGTCGGGCTCTCTGCTTGGCGGGGAACTTGCTTCCCTTCCTCTCTCTCTCTGCCTGCCTCTCTACCTACTTGTGATCTCTGTCTGTCAAATAAATAAATAAAATCTTAAAAAAAAAAAAAAGAACTGAAATATACACTAATTGCTAACAATACAAATTTTTCTATATTTTGTCTAAGGAAGATAATTATCTTCATTTCATATAGACATAATAGAGTAACAGAAGGCTTAAAATAAAAAGATATTTAAGTATACTAGCTAAATACTCCTATAAACAGAAATCTAAGACCCAGAGGATGTATATGATATGATTAATGTGGTATTTCAAGTGTGTGGCAAACCTCTAACTTGAATATCTAGGACTCTATGACACCAGCATATTTATATATGATAAAACCATAACACTGTGAGATAATTACTAATGTGAGTCATCTAAAGTATACTACCAAAATTTTTAAAGGGAAAACATACTGTCTCCAATTACTTACGGTTAATATTTAAAAGTCACTAAGATTAGCAACAGATCAGTTAACAAAATGATTGCTTGACATAAAATAATAACTAACAGACACTAAAATAATTCTATTTCCAACAATAGGTTGCTATTACTGGAAAGGCCTGCAGTATATATCCTATGTCTAATCTATTTAACTTTTGATTTAAAAAAAATACTTTTACTCAAGAGAGTATTTTTTTAATTAATTAATTAGTCAGAGACAGCGAGCGCGCGCGCATGCACAAGCAGGGGGAACGACAGGCAGAGAGAGAAGCAGGCTCCCTGCTAGGCAAGGAACCCCACCCAGGGCTCAATCCTAGCATGAGCTGAGCTGATGGCAGCCACTTAACAGACTGAACTACCCAGACGCCCCAAGGGGGTGTTTTGTTTTGTTTTTTAAGATTATTTTTTTATTTGACAGACAGAGACCACAAGTAGAGTAGACAGAGAGGCAGGCAGAGAGAGAGGAAGGGAAGCAGGCTCCACGCTGAGCAGAGAGCCCGATGCGGGGCTCCATCCGAGGACCCTGGGATCATGACCTGAGCCAAAGGCAGAGGCTTTAACCCACTGAGCCACCCAGGTGCCCCGAGGGTGTTTTTTAAAAGTAAGTTTATGTATCTCAGTTCACTCTTTCATACATACACATACACACACACACAAATAATCATAGAAAAAATACTATAAATTGCTTAGCAAGGTTTTAAAACTAAGCATTTCAATGCTCCAGGGTTGGTATTTCTAAGGTCAATGAATGACAGCAAAATCAAAAAGAAGAAAATAACAAATACACTCAACCTGGATTATATAGATTTATCATACTTTAAATAAACTATATGTGAAAAATCCATTTAGTAAATGTACACAGTATCCCAATTTCATAAAGGATTAAAAGATTTCATTATAGGACTTCTTTAAATAATAGTAGAAACTAGTTTTATATATACATATTTATGTATAAATTTATAAATTTATAAAAATATATTTTTAATATAATATATAAATATGTATTATATAAATATATATTTTTATATAAATGCCTGAATCACTGGCATTTACACTACTAAATGACTTCATTAATCTTTACATCCATATTGGTAGCCAGATACCAATTTGGTTTCCCTCTGTTATTCAACAGCAAGCAGTACACACAACTTGAGAACTGTTCACACACTGGAGAAACACCACTCTAGAAGTCAAAGACCTCAGAGATCTGGCTCTGCCACTCACTCGCTAGGAGTCCCTGGACAAATCACTTAACCTCTTTCGGTCTTATTACCACTTGTAAAGTGGGGATATTAATACCTGTTCTATTTCACAGTAAATTAAGACAACTAAGTAAAATAAGTATTTTTTTTTTTAAGTGGTAAAAGCTTTAAACATTTTTCTGTTTAACTTACAATGCTAAATGCTATTTGAGTGCAAGTTTTTAATGGTAATATAACCAGGATCTATTTTAAATCTCATCTCTGACATGTATGCTGAATATAGCACTTTATACACAGTAAAGAACCAAGGATCAGAAACCTTTGTCTCTAATTCATCCCAGCACTGTCACGGTTTCCAATCCGCAAAACAGGGGGAATTCCAGCACTTGCATTTATCCATCAACAGAACTACTTACTATATATAAAGCTGTTCTGTAAAACAAGTATATTACCCTAAGGTATTAAATGGGCACCAAGTATCTTTCACTTAACTTCCAAAAAGTCTATCTATGGGGGGGGGGGGGAATGCCTTTGATTCCTTCGAAAGTGCTATCTGGAGAAGATTCAAGAGCACATTCAGCATTAGTGCGTCCAAGGCCAATTCTAGGTTACAAAACACCCAGTTCACCAGTATCTGAGAAGTAGGAAACAATCATCACAACATACCAGTTTCACGGATATTACAAAACTTTTCAAGGCATAAAATTATTTTTAGTAATGAGTTCTCAGCGGGAACAGCTAGCTACAGCCTCGTACAACTTCAAGGTCTGCTTTTTCATTCTCCCACTGGACCAGAGACCTCATCTACGAAGGCCGTAGCTTTCGTCTGGAAGGCCTGTGTAGCTCTTCCCCAGAAACCACCACCGTTCAGTCTCTCAGTATTTCCACTGAGATTCATCCATATAAAAAGTTGGATGCGCGCTGTAAGGGAACTTGGGTGTATGTAATCCAGGGAAGCTCCTGTTTCACTAACTTTAACAAGAAGAGAATAAAAACATCCGAGCCTAGATTCAATGAACCAAATCAAGTATCAACATATCAGACCCATCTTTACTGTATGTTAAACTTTCATGTACAAACCTACATTTTTCTCCTTGTGTGTCAAAACGACGATCTCAAGTCTGCTCTTCAAGTTCTCGTTACAGGGAGCCTGGAATCATACCGCTGAAAGCCACCTACGATGTTCCTGTGTCTGTTTTGTTACTTATGAATACAAAGAACATCTGATCTGTCATTAGTAATGTAATGGCTTTTATTCGTCACAAAATACTGCGATAGCCTTTTGAAACTACTAAAATGTTTATGATTTTAGGATACCCTAGACTTCAACCTCTTTCACTCCGAAGGCCTACATACAAACCTATGTAACATGCAAAGAGGACTTCAGAGTGTTAACTTTAGGACCTGACTTGGGCACACACGCCTAATTGACTCATCGCTATGGGCAGTTGTCTTTATTCTAAGAATAGTTACTGCCACTCTCAAATTTTCATCAGTTCATTCACCTTGGCTTTTCCCTTTGTGTCACTGTTACACGTCCCTGATTTTGCACCAGCTTGTCTTTCATAAGCGCTGCCAGTTAAAATGATCCTTTCCATGAGTACAGGGGGAAAAAAAATCACAGAATGTCCAGGGCAATCTTTAGGAAACATTTTTAAACATTTTTATAGCATTTATAGTATTTTTTGATGATTGTGACAACACAAGCTATATCCTCTTCACCATGGAAGCTTTCTGTGTGATTCATTTTAAGTGTCCCTGTGGTTATTTTAAGCCACCCAGGTATTCTTAGTTGTTGAACAAAGTGAAGATTCAGCTCTTGTCATTTAACAAAATCTTACAAAAATCTGATTCCTAAGTCGAAGCTACTTAATTTTTAGTAGCAAACAACAATTTCATTATCAATTATCAATCATCTTTATTATCAAGTTTAACAATGTCCAACATGTAAGAAAACTATTAATTCTTCTGTAAACATAGTCTTCCTAGGGCACATTCCCTTTCTTACAGAGCTACATTCAGATACAGAAGTGAGACAGATTCTGTGATAAGCACATGGAAAAGAATTTAAGTATTAATGCCAGAAAAAACAAAGTTCTACAGGAAAGAAAAATAAGTTTATTATAATAGCTACATAACATTTATAGTCATAAAAATATAACACTACTATCCTAAACCAAAATTACAGGATAATTGTACTGAAAAAAGCAGGGATATAGATAATGGGAGAAGGTACCAAAAGAAGAGGAGTCGTAAATCTTCATCTTTCATTGAACAGATAATGACTTAAACTGAAAATCAACAAGCACTAATGAACACATTGGAGACATAGCAGTGAATAACGAAATAATCGACTAATGAAACAAAAGGAGTTCCTGGTCTCTCTAAAGGGAACACAAGCAAGGGTAGTGTGAGAGGAAGAAGCAGGCTTCCAGCAGAGCAGGGAGCCTGATGTGATGCAGGGCTCAATCCCCAGGACTCTGGGGTCATGATCTGAGCCAAAGGCAGAAGCTTAATGGCTGAGCCACCCAGGTTCTCCTTTTGCAATTTCTTCTACGGTTTCTATATTTAAGAAGTTTTTTCCTCCTGACATTATTTTCTTCTAAAAATAACAAAGAACAGGGGCACCTGGGTGGCTCAGTGGGTTAAAATAACAAAAAACCTAATTAAAAAAAAAACATGGCCCCTAAATTCACTTATTTTTTAGGGAAAAGAAAAACAACCATTTAACTAACAAATAATACATCCTTATCCGTTAAACTAAAAAAGTTTATATTTTATCTTCAATAAATTTTTAGGTACTTGTAATTTAAACAAAAATCTTCATAGGAAAAGCTGTAATTGTAAATTAAATTATATATTACATAATATTTACAGTGAATTTAAAGAGCACTTTTTCCTAAAATCTCTTTCAGTGATTTTATTTTAATATATGTGATTTCCTTATTTTTTTAATCGGTATAATTATTTTCTTGAAAATAAACTTCCTATTTACACTGGCTATGTACATCAAATTTATTCACTCTATTTGAAAAAAACTAGAGTATTCCAATTTAAAACAAAACCTTAAAAAGTTTTGTTTTTAATGTGTTCCAAACATTAACAAATTATAAGTCAGTTAAGTTCTACACTAAAAAAGTTCCACTGGAATGGAAAGCATGATCTCACTGCTTTATAATATAAATTATGTAGAATATATATAATACCTAATTTTTCTATATTTCATTATACAATGCAATTTTATAACTGTATAAATTTATACAATTATACATTGTATAATTTATATTATATATAATTGTTTACAAATTATACAATTATAAACTGTACAACTGTATAAATTTATATAATTTATAATTGTAATAAACATTACAGTTGTTTTTCTAATATATTGTTTTACTGATGTTTTCTTACGTAATAACTAATATTATTCTATGTATCTTAAGAAGGCATATAAAATCAATTCCACAGCCTCCTTCACTTGGAGGTTATGTTCCCCTATATCAAAACACAAAGTATATTTCTTCTCATATAATCAAAATAGAGTAATAATTCATCCTCAGCAGAGTACTGAGAAGTATTGCACCAAAACATTTGTTCACGGGCCTGTAAACATGCAATCTCAAGTCACTTTATGAGAGGTGTGAGGAGAGAAGAAAAAGGAAAGGGAAGGAACAGGGAGAAGGCATAAAAATAAGTATGAAGCATTTTCTGCTCTGAAGGAGGTACAAGGAAGACACTATCACCTTTTAAATTAACTGTGAGAGATGCTACATAAGTAGAACAATTGACAGAATTAGGTGGAAACCAAAGGTTGAAGGCCAAGGGCTTCATATTCCAACTCCAAGTATAATAAAGATACCATCCCTCCTATGGAGAGAAAAAGGAAAGGGGTAGAAACAAAAAGCATCTATACAGAGATGCCTGGGTGGCTCAGTTGGTTAGTTAAGCACCTGCCTTCGGCTCAGGTCATGATCCCAGCGTCCTGGGATCGAGTCCTACATTGGGCTCCTTGCTCGGCGGGGAGCCTGCTTCTCCCTCTGCCTGCCACTCTGTCTGCCTGTGCTCACTCTCTCTCTCTCCCCATCTCTCTCTGACAAATAAAAAAATTTTTAAAAAATAAATTAAAAAAAAATTTTTTTTTTTTAAAAAGCATCTATACTATTTAGGTAAAAATAAAAAAAAAAACCCTGAGAACTCATACTATTACCCACAAATTTCTATTTGAGTGTTTTTCTACTGGTTTTTAACTCCTATAGATTCTAAGAAATTTTAACTATTTTAAATAACAGCCAACATGTGAAATAACCATAAAACATTAAGAACTGGATCCAGGGCTTGGCAGACTTAAAAGTCATTATTTTGGGTTTTGCGGGCAGTGCAGACTCTAAGTCAACTATACAGTTCTGCCATTACAGCACAAAAGCAGCCATATATGATATGTAAGTGGATGAGGAGGCTGTTTTCCAATAATTTACAAAAGCAGGCTGATTTGGTGTATGGGCCACAGCTTGCTGACCCTTAGTTATCTACACATTTTTATTACAAATTCAGCAGACAACTTTAAGGTAAACCACTATTTTAAAACTCAAAACTCACAAAATACATAAAGGGGTTCAGAAAAAAGCTTACGGGTATGAGGGCATGGAAATGTTTTCTTTTTTTTAAGGCATTAAAATAACAGAACAGTGGGATGCATACCTTTGTAATTTTGTTACTATAACTGAAGACCATTTAGATTTCCTAATTTCCACATGAATGAAAATAAGTCTAAAAACTGAAGTGATCAATGACTGACAAGTCTCAAGATAATCATTACAGAATTAAAAATAACTTTCATACTTAAGTTCATAGTAATTCTTATTTCTGGCCCTATGACATAATCTTACTATATTAGTAAGAGAAAGATACTTCCTACAACATTCTGATTCACTTTTCTAATCCCCAAAAACCTCTTTTCTGAATGGAATGGATGGTCCCCAAAAGTAGGGTACTTATTATTAAGTGTAAACATGGCTGTTAGAAATGTTACTTCAAGAGCAAATGTTACCTCATGTCTCCCCCAATTTCAGCAGTAAAGTATCTACAATATAATGAGTAATTATAAAATCATCTACCATTAACTCTTACTTAAAACAATTTAAATACTACTTGAAAAAGATTTTGGATTTTATCCTTATACTTTCAACCTGTAACCACTGCCAACCACTGCTCCATTCTTATAACATCTTTTAATATGAAAATCAAGTATTAAAAATCTATTAAATATCTAATCCCTATATCTAACAATCAAAAAACCTTATGTTCTGATAACAGAAAAATAAAACGACACTATTATATGTCATGTCATAGATCAATTATTGTGTTGTTTTAACATGTCTGAACATTGTGTAGTCTCTTAAACAGTTGGAAGTAACTTCAATAATGCTACTGTTAAACTTCACAATTTCAGTAGTAAAATCACCTTCATACCGACTAGAAACATTTTTGAATATTCTGATTGTAGCTTATTTTATTAATAATACACTTGCTTATTTTGGAAAAAACTTAACAGTCATTGTATGACCAACTCAACAGAATTTGAAACAGAAATTAACAAAAAAGAAAACAGTTCGGCATATTGGTAACTGGTCTAATTTGAAACCTTATTTATATGACTACAGGAAATCTTGTGGTTATTACAGTCCTTGAGACTCTTTATTCTTCAGAAATCATTCTAAGTCACAGATCGAAATAAATTTGAATTTTAAAAAATCATGTAATTTTAACATTGTCAAATTTTATTTTCAGTATAGTCGAGCCAATACAAAGCAACATGCGACTAAATTAAGACAGAAAGCAAATCTCTGCATCACCATAATACCATAAGCCTAGATTAAGTGACTAAAATTGCTGTTATTCATATACAAAGTTAACCTCAAAAACACACCTTTAACACATACCTTTCCTCTTGTTTTGGAAAATCCCACAGATGCTCTTTCGGGGAAATCTGGCATTTTACTGTCCTACCTCCACCCAAAACTCACTCCATACTTGAAAAACTAGGAGCTAAAGCAACCAAAAATCAACCAATTCAAAATGACTACGTCCATCTTATTAGTGACACTAACCCCAAAGTAGTCTAGATATCATCTAGCACTAAGGAATCGTATTCTAATTTAAATAGATATTGTTTTAGGAAAAGAGGAAGGTGAAGAAGCCATCACTAGGGGGCAGCATCGAGCTACTGGGGCAGCTGGGGCATTCTAACCTGTAAACTTTAAATCAAGGTGGGTGTATTTTTAATGAAAATTGCATTATAATGAAAGACAACTTTATAGGGTTATAAAATGTTGTAAAGGAAAAAGGATAGCCTTCTGTTTTGATTGGCTACACTTCTTTCCGTTTTCTACTATGTAATTTTTCTTGCATCCTGAGTATCGGTTTAAAATGCATTAGTAATGTTTAAGATTGATTTAGAGGGAACACGAGTGGAGGGGAGAAGGAGAGAATGTCAAGCAGAATCTGTGTTAAGCTTAGGGCCTTATGTGGGGCTCTATTTCATCACCCAAGATCTGAGACAAAACCAGAGTCAGACACAACAAACAAGCCCCCCAGGCACCCCAATAATGTCCTTTTGATAAAAGCAAAACCCATGACATTTCCGTTGAGGTAAGCACTTTAGAGACAAGGACTGATTTTTTAAAGATTTATTTATTTGACAGAGAGACAGCGAGAGAGAGGGAGCACAAGCAGGGGGAGTGGGAGAGGAGGAAGCAGGCTTCTTGCTCAACAGGAAGCCCGATGCACGGTTCAATCCCAGGACCCTGGGATCATGACCTGAGCTGAAAGGCAGAGGCTTAACCCACTGAGCCACCCAGGCACCCCAAGGACTGCTATTTTTATCCAAAGTATTCCCTTGGGTTAATGCTAAATTTAAGTTGTTACAGTCAATTAACCTTTTAAACTTGATCTAAAAGGTTCACAAGCAAGCTTTGCCCATTCATTGAATAATATCATGAGCACTGCATGACCAGAAGTTGTGGAGTATGTCGCACCTCAAGGGTGGACAGGGAAAACCTGATGTACATAGGGAATTTTAAGTTAGAAAATATGAGAAGCAGTAAGAGAATTCTATAATTGTATTTAAGTAACAGAACAGTAACAACAAGATAACTATCTCTGGCAAAGGCCCAGTAGAAACCATTTAACCTCAAGCAAGTTACCAGAGTTAAAGACAGAAGGTCGTCCCCCATCCACTGAGGAAAAACTGAAAATTTGTATGTCGAAAAGAAGATAAAAGGAACTAAGTTTTTCTGCAGCCCTTTGTTTCATTATGTCATTTATAAAGATCACAGTAAACCCATGGCACAGGTTTTTTAGCACAAATTCATAGATAAAAGATTAAGATAAACTTGCTTACCAAACTAGTTAATAGTGGGTTATAGTTTTTTTTTTAATTTTTATTTTTTTATAAACAATTTTTTATCCCCAGGGGTACATGTCTGTGAATCGCCAGGGTTATAGTTTTAAACGGTGTGCTAAGTCTCACTCGAAAGCCCTAAATTCTTTCCAGTACTGGGCAATAACTTGAGGAGAGAGAGGTTGGAGAGAACTGAGTAACAAAGTAAATTCTCTTTAATTATAAAGTAAATATAATTTCCCTTGCTGTAACACCTGTATCCTACATTCTCCATAAAGTAGTAAAACACTAAATGAAAACCCACCCCTAGAGTAGTACTTGCATACCATACTCGAGGCCTCATAAAGGTACTTTAAAAGTCGCCTGCTCAAAAAAAGGGAGTATCTGTTGGCCCTTAAATTGCAGAATATAAACTGGCAACGGGAAGAATACAGCTTATCACACAACGTATTAGTGATATCAACTCGTAAGGAGGGGCTTCCCTGACCACTTATTTTAAAGCAGCATCATTTGTCATCCTTATACAGGGATTCTTAACCAGGAGTCTGTATATAAAATTCAGGCTTGTGAATTTAGATTAAAAAATAATACATTCTCATCTTAATCTCTGAGAATTACTTTTTCAGTTATGAATATAGACAAAACCACAGGAATATGTAGTACCAGATACTTTCATCAGAAGAAATCATACAAATTACATTCTTTGAAGATCATTCAGTCCTCATTAGTTTGAAATTAGGCATTGGACCAGAAACTACTGTTGATATTTAATGCTCTGCTAAAGCATGGGTTCATCTTATTTAATATTTTGATTATTTCAGTGTAATTGGTTAGTCGTAATCCTGTATATTCCACATTTAAGAATCATCAGTCTCATCACACAAGTTTCCAAAAAAAAAAAAAAAAATCCCTCCAGTATATGATTATTTTCTTCATACCACATGTCACTGATACTGTCTCTCTCCCCCTCCCTACCAGAGTATTCAGAGAGGATAGGGTCGTGGGCTGTCTGGTATGGACCCCCGAAGTGTTGAACAAGTGACTGACTCATAAAGGTACTCAAAATGTGCAGAACAGGAAGTCCTTAAAAAAAAAAAAAAAAGTATACAAAAGTCTTGACTTAAGGTTTTCCGCCGATTACAATTAACTACATTCTCAATGTCCATCTTTTCCAGGGTATAACTTGTCCATTACATAAGCCTGTCACATGCTAGTTTTCCCCATCGAGAACTTTCAAACTAAAACGACAACGCCGAGTAGTGTACACATTAAGAAAAGCAAAAGCAAAAGCAAAAACAACAGTATAACCTACTTTTGAAAAAACTACGTGCTTTAATGTTACTCCTCGAACAGGGACCGGCGGGCGCGACCCTTCCCGGGAGGGCGCGGATGCTGCTCCCACCCCTGCCCGCGCCCAACTCCGGGACAGCCCGACCGACCGGCTCCCACGTGAGCGGTCCTCGCCCGAGCCGCGGGGGGATCGTCTCGGCGCCCGCACGGCCGCCTCCCGCGGGGGCACTCGAGGACCCCGCGGGCGCGGAGGGCCGCGGCGGCTCCCCCGGCTCCTTCCCCAGCCGGGACCCCCGCGCCCCCCGCCGCAGGGCGCTCAGGAACAAAGCCCGGGCCGCCGCACCCCTCCCGGCCCAGCCGCCCCCCCACCCCCAACACCGACTCGGCCGCAGCCCCGCCCTCCGCCCGGGGGACCCCAGCCCGCCCAAGCGGCAACTCCCCCGCGTCGCGCCTCGGCTCTCCGGGCGGTGGAGCCTCCACGAGGCCTCCCGGCCTCCCGCGACAGGAGCACGGGCGCCACCGTCCGTTAGCCTCCCGGTGCCGAACAGCGGCTCCAAGGCTCCATCCCGGGGGCCCCTCGCCCGACCCCACGAGAGACCGGCGGGAAGGACCGGCAGGCAAAGTCCGGGCACTCGTCGCCGCCGCCAAGTCCTCCCGGGGCCTGGCTGCCGACCCTCCCACCCTCCGGCCGCGGGGTCCCCGCCTCCTCGGGCGACGCCACCCTCGGCCCCCAGGCCGCCCGCGCGCAGCCCCCCAACCGCCGCCGCCGCCCGCCCAGCGGTCGCTCCCCCACGGCCCGCGCGGGTCCCCAGCCTCGACAGAGGCCGGGTGGAGCGCGGGGCCCCGCGCGCGGAAGGCAGGCTGCCCGGCCGCCACCCCGCGGCGGCCCAGACACACGAGCAGCCGCGGCGCCCCACGCGCAGCCCCCCGCGCGCTCCGCTCCGGCTCGCCGCCGCCGCCGCGGACTGCAGCGCCCGGGTCCCCGAGGGACCCAGCCCGGACTCCCCGGTTCTCGCCTCCCTTTCTCCCCCCCACCCCCGCCGTCCCGGGACTCGCAGCCTCCGCCGCGCATGGGGCCGGTTCTGGGGGAGGGAATGTAAACAAATCGGGGTTTTATAGTTACCTCACACTCGAGTGCCGTGTGCATCTCCTCTCCGCTCGGTACCAAACCCCGGCTGCACCAAATCGTGTATTCACCAAAGCCGGCTGCGCTAAGTGCGTCGCGGAGGCCCGCGCGTCAGACACCGCGTTACGCCACCGGCGTACAAGGCCCACTCAGGTCCCTGCGCAGCCGCACCCCGTCCGCCTATAGGTGCTACGCTGTGGGCGTACACGCACCACCCGGCCATTCACTCTGTATAACG
Organism: Mellivora capensis; assembly: GCA_004024625.1. Taxonomy (NCBI): domain Eukaryota; kingdom Metazoa; phylum Chordata; class Mammalia; order Carnivora; family Mustelidae; genus Mellivora; species Mellivora capensis. The sequence continues at coordinate 1,218 of PISX010026796.1, read as the reverse complement.
CAACTTGCGGAGGGGAACTGCAGCACTGTCGGTTCCACACGGACAGGCCGCGCCGGGGAAATTCGAGTCTACGTAAACTGCGGAACTCCGTGGCCCCGCGGTAGTTTTGTTCCAAGAAAGGCCGCTGCGGGGGAGTTGGGGCGGCTTCTAACGCATGCGTGGAGCGCCCGTCGCCGCTCGCCTTCGCGCCGGGTTTTGCCGGTCGTTGCCGCAGCCCCGGGGAGGCGGATGAGTAACGTGAGCTGGAGGCGCACACGCGTGGGCCAGGAGGTCTCCGACTGAGAAACCCAGATGTTTATCTGTGCAGACGTTGAACATCTACACAACTTAGCCCCATCCCTTTGTTAAAATAACGTCTCCTATTTAGGGCTAAGTACAAGGTCTTCTGCGCGGGTCTCTGCCCCACAAGCCATCCTCAAGCGCACTGCCTGTGGGCCTTCCCAGTCCGAAAGAAGAAGTGGAGTTCAGAGGCCGGTCGCTCCTTTATGATAATTCTCGAGACTCTGGCGACTTGCCAAGGTCTTCCACCGCCTCCCACGACCCAATTCACCGATTATTTCATAACACCCAACGGCAAAAACTCCTGATCCAGCCCAGCGAGTCCATGGCCTCCTGCCTACCTCGTGCTCATTCTCGCTCACACCATCGCTGCCATCTGAATGGTCTCCTCCCCTTTTCTTAAGCAATTCATAACCCGTCCTTTCTTAAAAGGTGGCTCCGGACACCCTCCTTTTGCCGCATTACTCTGCTTCCCGCAGCTCTTTATCTTCACGGTGAGGCTTATCTGTATTGGGTCTGGTGGGCCTGTTTCTACATCCAGCCGGAATCCTACACAGTGAGTTCTGGGGACGCCTTATTGATGTCTAGCTGAGCGCACTAAACCATGATCAATAGTAATAGCAAGCTTTCCTGTGTGTCAGATACTCCCTAAGTGCTTTACATACATATTAATAACACAGCGAAATAGATATTATTGTCCCACCCCAGGAAACTGAGGCACAGGAAGTTAAGTAATTTGCTTACGATCACAAAACCAACGGGGAGGAGAACCGAGATCCAAACCCGGTTAGTGTGGCTACATACCCTGCTGTTCAGCATATTTATCGTTGGGAATCAAGATTCCTTGTTTTTGTAGTTCTACAAAGAACATCTTTTGGGTGCTTAGTAAATATGGTCTGTCAAGATACTAAGCTTCCCTTACCCCTTCTTTCTTGTCTG
>PISX010026795.1:0-23928 GCA_004024625.1 Mellivora capensis | reverse complement strand
ATTCTGAATTTGTATTACACTTATTTATCCTGTCATTTAAAGTAAAAAATAAATAATATTTTTTAATAAAATAATTTTATTTTTTTATTTTAATAAAATATATTTTATTAATTTTTTAATTAAATAAGCAAATAATTAAATAAATAATAATTATTTATTTATAATAAATTATATTTTATTATAAATAATTATAATAATTATATATCACATATATATTATATATAATAATAAATTAAATAAATAATTAAAATATATTTTAATAAAATAAAAAAATTAATAAAATAAAAAATAAAGTAAAAAATAAATAAAAAAAATAAAACAATCTCCATAAGATGCTCACTTTTTATAAGTAAGTTAACCATAAAGCTGTGATAGTACAAACTTCTTGCTTAATGTTTTATACACATATAATTGATTTTATATATACATCAAGAATAGATCTCTCTTGAAGGTGTCTGTTCATCATCTAAGCTCATAGGACATTATATAAAAATCGGAAAATGAATTTTCTGATGTCCAAGGAGAATATATCTGTGATGGGAACCAGAATGCTCAGGTGGGCCATCACTGTCTCCTCTCCCTGAATGTGTGTTACAGGATAGGCCAAATTGTTATTAGGAGGTTGTTTGGAGGACTGGAATCAGAACATTTTAGATATTTCAAGATTGATCTTCTCTGGCCACAGGGATAGGAGTTCCCAAGTCTGGGAGGCAGGGTGTCTCTCCCTGAACAATGCTTACATGGCTTTTGATCAGTTGAATTCTTTTAACTTCTGTTCCCTGTTTTCTTCTATACTGCATATAATGAAGTAGATTAGGTTACCAGATATCTACTTAATAAATCACATTTTGCTCCTACTTTCTCTAAATTAGAGTTGTGTGTTTATCCAAATGATTTAGTCACAAATTTTAGTCCCTAGAGGTAGATAATAAAATATAATGTGCATAGATAGTATCTCTTCAGTTTTCTGAGAACAAATTTATTTTCAGTGCTGAAGAGTGGGGAGTAATACCCTTACCTCAGATATTGCCCCTAAATACAACTAAAACAGCTTGACTAAAGTGTATACACATGAAAGATTCAAGGTTTTATAACTTGATATTCTGTCCTATAAATTTTAAAACCACTTGTTATGTAAATTTTAGATGGTAAGTGTTCCATAGAGCAAACTGTATATCTAAGAATAAATATATAGGAGAAAAGTATTAATATCTCTTATAAAATCTGCTAAAAGATTTACTTTCCATTTATATGAGGCTGTTTTGGGAATTAGGTCTTCCAGGTTAAATCCTAAATACACAAATGCAGATTAACACCCCTCAGTCTTTAAAATGCTCTACCACTTTGAGCACTTAATTAATTATGCAGATATTTTTGAGGGACAGCTATGCAAATCTTGTTATTAGCTAGCCTTAAAAATTAATTTCTGTCACTACCAAGCTTCTAATTTATCAATTCTAATTAAATCTTAGTTTCTCCTCATCTTGGTTGCTAAAATATGGAGCTCTAATCATTGAATCTTTACTTTTTCTTATTCTTTCTACATTCTTTTGACCCCTATTTTCTCTTTCCTCTTTACCTCTCTTCCCTTCCCTAATAAAATATTGGTTAAGATTCAGCAGCAGACGAAAGGAATGTGACGAATAACTTAAGTTCAGGAATACAAAGTTAAATATGGATAATGGCAGAAAGAGATGAGTAGCCAACAGTATGAAGGTATTGCTGCCATCACTGTAGCTTCTCTGCTGTGCACATCTGCACCCACCCTTTCTGCCTTGCTACCTGCTACTTTCCTTAATCCTTTCCTGCTCCTAAGGCTGATCTCTTCACTTTTTCAAGAGATCCCATCTTTTCTCCTAGTTTGTCCATTGCTCCAAATTTCTAGTCTATTTTCTTCACTATCCGTGTTCCCTCTGCAGTGGATTTATTCCATTTTGAAAAAATGGTCTCCTGCCCTTGAAGTTCCTCCAGCTATTGTTCCAGGATTTGTCTTGAATCCTCTTTTCTCACACTGTATGTCTACTCTGTTAGGAAATTGTTAGCTTTGTCCTAAAGATGTATACAAATCCCACTACTTATCACTTATTTCACCCCATCACCTTAAAAGCAGCTGTCCTATCAAGCGAAAATCAGAATTCATCTGGATTGTTAGAATAGCCTCCCACCAAATTTCCTGCTTCCTTATGACCTATTACCAACAGAGTAACAAATATAATCTTGTCAAAACTCAAGTCAAATCATAGTCATGTTCTGAAGAAAACCCATCTATGCTTTCTAGCACATGCCCAAATCATTACTGTGGCCAATATGACTCTGCCTAATCCAATGCCTCTGGTACTCTCTCTCTCTTCTACTTCTTTCCAGCTTGTTCCACAAACCTCATCTCACTCTTTTTGCTATTCTTTAAATATTTCACACACATTCCACTAGTGTGTTGGTACTTGTTTTCCCTCACATGTTTCCTGGCTCCCTCCCTCACTTCAATAAGGCCTTCGTGCCAAGAACACCTTTTCAGTGTGATCTGTTGCAAAACACCCCAACTAAAATTGCAAACTCTCAGACAAACTTGTCATCTGCACTTCTTGGTTTTTCTCAGTTGCACCTGTTATTATCTGCATAACCATTTGACATGCTATAAATATACATATGAAACCTAAATTTTTCCTTTCTTTCCTCCTACTAGGGTTTAAAATCTATGAAAATTAGTGCTTTCATTTGTTGGCATATTTTGTCTTGTTTTATTTCATAGTTTTGTTTACTTATGTAACCATTGTCCTTAAGAGAGTTCCTAGTACTTGGTAGGTGCTAATTATCTGTTGGATAAAACAATGAAACATTCAAAAATTATTTAGAAAGGAGAGATCCTCAAAGGAAAAAATCATAATGGTTATATAGTAAAAGAAAGCTGATATTGTTTAAACTGAGCTGATAGTTTAATACACCAAGCCAGGTAACTGAGAGATATGCATCATCTAATCTCTTTAGTCAGAAACAACTTCTACTTCATATTGTTCATGTTAAGTCATTTTATACAGGTTAATTTTATCTCAAGTTTTACCTTGTCAGCCTATGGGACTATTTGTAGAAGGGACTCTACTATTCTCTTTTCTTAGTGCTAATAGAATGCTGTAGGCATGATAGATTCTCATTAATTATGTGGTGATTAATAGATAATTTGGTTAATATTAAAATGCATAATATTTTCCCCCAATTTTGACAAGCCATATCACCTGACTGCCTTAACAGTGTCTGCTCTGTGAAATCTTTGGTAATTTGAGGGAATAAAAATCATTGAAAGAGACCCACCACCTGCAGCAGCTGGGTGGTTTATTCAGTTAAACCTCTGCCTTTGGCTCAGGTCATGATCCTAGTCCTGGGATGGAGCTGGGTGCATCAGGTTCCCTGCTTGATGGGGAGCCTAATCTCCCTCACCTTTTCCCCTCCCCCACTCATGCTCTCTCTCAAATAAATAAAAAAAAGAGAGAGACTCACACTTTATGACAAATAGGAATTAGTAACTACAAGAATGACAGACATGATGATTTGAAATACAGTCTGTCTTTATCACTGCTTATCTCTGTACTCCATTAAGAGTTAAGTTTGGGGGCGCCTGGGTGGCTCAGTGGGTTAAGCCGCTGCTTTCGGCTCAGGTCATAATCTCAGGGTCCTGGGATCGAGTCCCGCATCGGGCTCTCTGCTCATCAGGGAGCCTGCTTCCCTCTCTCTCTCTCTGCCTGCCTCTCTGTGTACTGTGATTTCGCTCTGTCAAATAAGTAAATAAAATCTTAAAAAAAAAAAAGAGTTAAGTTTGGCTGAAATGTCTTGTGTGGCATTTGTAAGTGTGTCCAGTTTTCATTATCCTTAATTCTGTTTGGTAGTTTCTCCTTTGCCTGCAGAATCTTCCACTGCATGTAAAAGAGAAACTGGTACCCTAAGGATCATGTGAAGTACATCAATTTGTAGCTAAAACTAAAAGGGGGGAAAAATCTAATTTCAAATGTAAGCTAGTGCCAAACACAAATGGACAAATGGAAGCTTGCAACTAAATAACAGAATGTAGAGGAAGAATGATTTATTTCCAATTCTGAGAAAACTACACAAAGGAAATTGTTTATCTTTGTGGAACATAATTCACTGGGTCACATTAATTTTCCAGTACTTGCCAGTCCCATCACTGAATCTTCATTTGCCATAAACTATATTAAAATAGCATAATCTGATTGTGTTTGTGTTTAGTCTTATGAATAGAAACTGTGCATTTACATATAATAAGAGGTTGATACAACTAATTTGTCAACCAAAAAAACAAAAATCTTTGTGTTAGGTTTTTATATCTTTGCCTGCTTCTTAAAGATTATTAAAATAATGACTAAGAGTGTAAAGCAAAATTCTTGTTTGGAAATAAAATAAAATTGTCTCATAAATGTTATATAATATTAAGCAGATGATTGTTGCTATTTTGCTTTACTGAGTGTATGCTTGCATTTAGTATCATGCTACAGATAAAGAATTCACAAGAAAAGGATCTAAAGGTAAATGATCTAATTGTGATAGCAGAGTTAATTTTACAATACGGCTAAAGCAAAATTTGATGGTGATCAAAAATATGAAAATGGAAACATGGTGAAGCTAATAAAAGGTAGCATGCATAGCTGTGTAGGTAATTTTCTTGGGTGGCATTAAAATGAAATGCAAAGCAAATGAAATAAAAAATCTATTCATGTGCCTTATGGAATCATAAATTGCAATGACATTACAATGAAAACAACATGATTTTCCCAGTCAAAGTCAATTATGTTAAGAGAAAGAGAGCGAGAGAGAAAACTATGGACATCATAAACACTGTCAGTCCAAATCTTCATCTCCTTGGCATTTAAACCAAGTTAATCTACTGCTTTACATAATTCTTCATAAATGTTCTGGGCTCAGGACATAAGACTGTGAGTTCAAAACTATAAAAATATCTGTGCTCAGAGACCCTTTTAAGGGTTATCTGTTTTTTGTATTTTTATCTGTCTGTTAGTTTTTATTACCATGCACAGCTTTAATATAGACACGCTATTGTATCTGACAATTATTTAGTTATTTTCTCCCAATTGGTCTCAAACACCCTGCTAGTAAATATGATTTACTCCTCCCCCTAAATTTATTGCCTAATAAATGTGCTAAAACTCACACCAAGTAGAAATAATAATCATGATGTCAAATGCATTGAGCTAGAAATTATGAGACATGGTTTCCAGCTATAGTTTGACAACAATGAGCTGTGTGACCTTGTTCAAGTAACTTCAATTTTCTCTACTGGTACATGAATTATTTGAACCAGATAATCCTCAGTGACCAGTTGCAGCATCCCATTATTCCATATTTGAATAATGTTTACAGTTGTTGAAGATGTTTCATTTCCATGATGTAATTGATCCTCAAAACAACTTTTTACTAGACAGAAAGGATATTAAATGACTTTTTTAAGGTAGAAGGCTCGTGATTAATAGGGTTGGTTACAAAGGAGATGGCATGTATTAGCAAAATACATATTGAATGTCTGCTGTCCTTACCAATGGGCATAGGCAAAAAAGAGGCATGGTATTTCCATCACAGAGCTTCCAGTTTTGTGTCAAGGATGATCTTTGTTCCAGATCCACCCTTTCCAGACTCCAGAATGCTAAGGGGTACTTACCAACCCTCCATCAAACACAATCTCAGTAAACTAAATTAATATAAAAAAGCTAAAATAAATAGTTACATTAGGATAAAAAAGCCTCTTAAATATTCTGCAGAAAAAGAAACCCATTTAACTTTATTTAGTACAGGGTTTCACCAGCATATTTAAGTGTAAACAACTCAGCCACTCCCCACTCCCTTCCCACCTAGTAACTGCTAACACCTGGTGAAGATTTCCCATAGCAGTTTGGGAAACACTGGTTTGAACTAAGGTCCTCATTAACTGAGTATGGTTGACAAAAGGAACATCACAAGAAGATATTAGACTGGTTTGGAGCACTGCTGTGCAAAACCTGATGGCCTATTTAATGCATATGCTGTTCTTAAAAAAAAATCACAAAGAATAGTTTTGAAATTCCTTTAAAACCATGCTTCTCTCTCTCCTTCTCCCCTACTCACCATACTATTCAAAGAGGAAAATAAACTTGACAAACTATTTCTGCCCAGGGAGTAAAATGCATTGTTTATCTTTCTGCAGAGTTCTCAGTCTTTGACAGAGAAACAGTAGATCTAATTAGACACATCTTCTGTCCATGTGCTATTCTTAAACCAGATATCACTTTCTCCCTTAATTTTCCTTTCTTTTTAAAATAGAAACCATGGTATTTTAAAAACAAATCCCTTGTTTCTTTGACACCACCACCATTGTTTTAAATGGAAACATTTTCTTCTCCAGAAGAGAAACATTATACATAAACAGTTGCAAGAAAAACAAATGGCCAGAGGTTGCAAATATGGTAACCTTGTACACATAGGTATCAGGATAAAACAAAACAAAAGAAAACAAAAAACCTCCCTTCATACATAAATGGCTACTATTTACAATGGTTGTAACAATTAAGTAACTAAAAAAAAAAAAATTAACAACATGTGGCCTTCCCTGTTTGTTTAGTAGCTTCTCATTTTATTATTGGTGAAAATAAAAATAATAAGGAAATCTGATGAAATAAAATACTTTGGCCATGTTCCATTGTCTTCATATTACTTTTTTTGGACTATGCATGTGTTGTGTGTGTGTGCATGTGTGTATTTATTAATGTGGGTAAGACAAGTGGATATATACAGATACTCAAATACAAAAACAGAATTGTAGGGAGAGAAAAGCCAGAAATATAAGCTGAAATTTTAAGATATATTACTAATTATGTATTAGTAGAGAAGAGGAAAGAACTAGACTTTAGTCTGTGATTTGCTAGTAGTCAAGTAATCAAGTTGGATAACTCTTAGCATTCAGAATCACAGTGCATCACTTACACAATGGAATTAGTACCACTAAAGTGTAATTTTTCAGAAAGTTAAAAACATGACTCATGAAAATATAATATCAGTTGCTAATAATTTTATTTAGTTCAGTAATTTAATGAGGAACTCAGTAAATGTTAATGGTGAATTTGAAGAAATATATATATATATATATATGTATATATATATATATATTCCATAATGATGAAATGAATTTGCTAATAGAAGTGGACTAATTAATATCCCATAGGGCAATAAAATGTAATGTTTGGAATTATCTTTTCTTTAGGACAAAAAGCAATTTTATCTCTACTGAACAAAATTAATTTACATTATTGAGGACAAGAATTGTCTATCAATTATCTATGGTTTTACTTCTATCCCTACAGAGTTAACTCCATTTAATTCTTTCAACTTTTAAAAAAAATTACTATTAGCTCTAAAATTGGAAAATTGTAACCCATGATTACTAAGCTTTCTTGGAACTGTAACATGCTATATGATCTTTGAAAAGGATGAGATAAAGAACATGGATGGCATGATGGAAGTTTAGAGCTGAAAGTGTAAAATATGCCAGAAATCTTAAATATAAAATATTAAAGGCACTTGTAATAAAACCATAAATAACCTATTAACACAATAAAACATGACTTAGATATAATTAAAAAATGGTAAAAGTAGGCTACATGTCAGTTTGTTTATACCTGAAATTAGTGAAGTGGGGGTAAGAATCATTCCATAGGAGAGCACTGGGATATGACATCCATACATGAAGATAATATAGGGATGTAGAGATAAAACAACATACATTTTGAATATGCCTTTATGAAAACCATCAAGTGAAACCATAAGAGTGAAGCAAAATAAGCTATGCCAATAAGGAAATATTTATTGAGTTAAGGAATAAGGATACATCATAAAACATTTAAGAAATAAAGGCCGGGTTCATATGAATGTATCTCTGGAGTACTTGGTTCAAGAAGGCAAAACTACCTTGGTCCCATTTCATCACATCTTGTTTGATGCTAAATATTTTTTGTCAGATCTAAAGTTCTATAAAGACCTCAGATATCCAACAGAAGAGAATTCTTCTCAATCATTTTACAGAATGTATACTACAGAGACTAAATACTTAGACTCTTTCACTGTTTTAGTCTTTACCTCATGTGTAAATCCATGCAAAAATGGGATTTTTTTCTTTGGCCAAGTTTTAAGGATTTTGTAGTTGTCACTAAGTCTCTGATTTTAGAAAATGCACACAAATCTAGTTGGCATTTTAAATTTGTTCCTTGGGCAAAGGACTTGTTGATATGTACCAAGTATGGAAATTTATCACTTAGGGTTGTTTTTGGTTGAAATAACAGAAAATCTGACTAATCAACAAAAGGAGTTTATTTGTCTCACACAAGAGGTAATGTGTAGACTATTCATCACATGCATCTCAATGATGCCACAAGGGATTCAGTCTTTTTCTATCATTCTGCTTTATCATATGCCATGCTTAGACTGTAACTATGTTCCTTAACCTCATGTTATCATTATTATATGTGATATACATGGTTAACAAAATACCATGTTTCTATTCTCAAGAGAAGGGAAAAGGGGATGAAAGAGAAAAGTTGCCTGAATCAAGAAAGGAAAAACTTATAAAGAGAAGTCCCCAGCCCAATTTGATTCTCATTGTTACAGTCATTATTCCATCATTTAGTCACTTATTGCTGCAAGGAAATGTATGCTCCTTTGAAGGGCCCCATTTCCTGCCCAAACAAATCAGTTAAGAGAAACAAAAACAAAAATAAAATGTAAAAAACAAATGGAATATAAACATGCTGTAATTTACTGGAGACAGTGTTAGGTTCTTCAGCCATGTAAACCAAAATTAAGATGAAAGAGCATTATCTTTAAATACAAAAGATAATAGTCTAAATAAATTTCTGGGAAAGATTTAGAGATTGTCATTCATCGATCAAAAAATTGATAGATGTGGCTGTCTTTTTTTTTTTTCCTTTAACAAGTGATTTGTTTATTTACTTATGTTCGTTCTCAAATTTAAGTGATGGGAGTACTAGGAGAAAGGATGAGAATAAAAAATATTTATTAAATGGGGCACCGGGGTGGCTCAGTGGGTTAAGCCTCTGCCTTCAGCTCAGGTCATGATCTCAGGGTCCTAGGATCAAGCCCCGCATTGCATCCGGCTCTCTGCTCAGCGGGGAGCCTGCTTCCTCCTCTCTCTGCCTGCCTCTCTGCCTGCTTGTGATCTCTGTATGTCAAATAAATAAAATCTTTAAAAAAATAAATATTTATTATATCTCAGGAATTCTATAGCACTATAAATACTGTATTGCATCTTTTTCAACAAACTTATGAGATAAAGAGGGTACAACATGGCACTCAGGAGATAATATTATTCAGTCTGTTTGACTTCATGACTTACGATCTTCACATCATCCTCACATGCCAAATATGGTGTTCATTGAGCTAAAAAAAAAAAAAAGGGAAAACATCAGCTGATTTATTTATGCTCAAGACTAATAGTTGATTGCTCTTTGCTTTGTTAGAATCTTCAGTGAGGACAGTTTTACCAAAGGTGAAGAATAGAAGTGTCAAGTTAGGCATAATTAGCTAAAGTACTTATCAGTGACACTTAATGGACTTCAGCTATCCATATAACCTTAGCTTTCTCAATAGTTCAAAACTTTGGAATGTATGATGGTTCTACCATAAGTACTCAGAGATACAATAGTAATTAGAACTGTGTTGTCACTGATTTGTCTTTAAGCAAGTACATTCATACATTGAACCAATATTTCTAATAGTTTGTGCCTGCCTATATCTTTGTACTGTAAGGAATGGAAAATAGATCCTCTTCAGCATATTCTTATCTCATCACTCTTGGAAACCATAGACCTGTTATGTAGAAATACAATCCAGAGAAACTGCCAAGAAATCTCAGTGCATGTGTTTGTATGTGTGGGCATGTGAGTGATTCAACTTTGTATATATAATCTGCATATGCCTGTGTAGCTGTGATGTTTGTGTAGCATACCACTTGGCATGTGGAATGTGTACAGAAGAGGTTGAGTACCTTTCTTTAGAATACTAATTATTGATAAAACATGAGTACAATTTTCTGGAAGCCATATTGAAGTTTCTAGTGCCAAATTTAAAACAACAACAAAAAAAGCAAACAAGCAAGCAAAAAGATATCTATTTCTTCTCACTGCATGATTTTCAACAAGACCTTAAAATTCCAGGAAAACGTTGCAGGACAATTTAAGTGCAATGCTGTGAAAATGCTAACAGCATTCATAGGGTTATTATGAGAATCAAATTAGTTAATATTTTCAAAGAATTTAGCACCTAATATTTGATTAAAAAATGGAGTAAAACCATCCGTATTTACTAAATTTCACTATAGCATTAAAAAGTATTTCTTTGAAACTCTCAGACGTTCCTTGGAATTGGGCTATAGGCTTGGGCTAGCACACTTGGAAAACAATTTTTACATTCATAGAAGCATTAGACCTTATGATCATAATGAACCATCTGTTCCTTTTGGTCATGCTGACCATAGAACTATTTCTTTTTCTGAGACCTCTTTCCTAGACCAATAGAACTTGGTACTAAAGAACGCTGAAGAGTCTCAGATTTTACCTAGCTTGAAAGCCTGGAATTTAGTCTGCTACAGTGTCTATCATGGGTGTTTATATAGAAACATAAGACATTTGAGCCAGAGATGAAGGTAAATTTATTTATTACTCATGGCAATAATTGAGTCAAAATAACTGCATTTTGGAGTCAATTTGCTAAGGCTTGATTCTCACAGGATGACACAAAGGAGGCCAGATGATACACAGTGGATTGTGTTACCAAAGTTACTGAGTTTAAGGAACCACATTCTCTTTTAATGAGTGGTATGACTGCTCTGTATTCCAGAAGGAAACATTATTATAAAAACTTTCAGCAAATTAGGAATAAAAAGGAACTTCTTTACTTGATGTATAAAAACTTATATCCAATGTGATTTTTAATAGTTAAAAACCAAATGCCTTTCCCCTAAAATTCAGGATTCTGAAAGATGTACTGGAGGTTCTAGATAGGCAATAAACCAAAATAAAGAAATAAAAGCCATCCTGATTGTAAAGGAAAAAGTAAAACTGTCTTTATTGGCCTAAGACTTGATTGCCTATATGGAGAAGCTGATGAAATCTATAAGAAAGATACTAGAAATAATGTGTTTTTAGAAAGATTTTAGGATAGCAAATAGACATAAAAAATAATTGTAATACTATATACTAGCAACAAACATTTACAATTGGAATTTTTAATAAAAAATTATTCTGTACAATAGCAAAACATAAAAGAAATATAAAATATAAAAAAGATGTACAAGACCTATAAAATACATTGCTGAGAGAAATTAGAGATTTAAATAGGTAACAAGATGGTAGAAAAGGAGATCCACTGTTTATATCCCTCCTTCAGCAAATCATTTGGTAGCCATCCATGAAACAACGTGTGTTTGTGGGAAGTCTGGGATCCAGGCAGGAGACTGTGAAAACTTGGAGAAGCCCAAGACCAAGAAGGGCCATTTTGAGAAGGCAGGCCCATGCCGAGGTGGCAAAATTCCAACCCCAGCCCTAGCTGCAGACTTGAAAACAGCCCAATCTCTGTATGGAGTCAGCTACAGCCCCACGTGTCTTTGGTCTTGCTGCCAGCACCATTCTTCAAGGGACCTGGTGGAAGTTATACCCACCTATGCCTCTGGTGACAGACCTGCTGACCTTGGACCTTCTGGACCTGGTTGAAGGTCCTGATGTGATTCCAGCCCCTCCTAACTATCCATTTCATCCATTTGGCAACCTGTCAAGAGACATGCCCAGGTGTCCCTCACACAGTCCCTCTGACCTTAGTCTTACTGCAGATCCTGAAACGTTCTGTACCTCAGCCCCAAGGCCTTCCCAGCCAGGGGCCAGGACACTCCTTCCCACCCAGGAACTCACTGGGAGACATACCTGTCCATGCCCTGAGACATGCCCTCTGACCCAGATCTGAATCCTGATCCTGAAATAGTCCTATAGTTCAGCCCCAATCCCTTTTAGGCTGGGAATATTCCTGTTCACACAGGGACATGAAGGGAGACATGTCAGTCCAGCTGTGCGACCAGAGTCAGGTCTACTGCTACTGGTCCGATTGCCAATCCTGAAGGAGGCCTGTGACCTTTCTAGCCCCCCAACCCTGGTCTGAGGCAAATCCTGCCTCCTAGGGACCAAGAGGAAGCCACACCCAACTGCACACCTCGTAACAGGTTGTTTTCTACAGACCTCACAGGGGGCCCTTGAACTACTGCTGGTCCTACTGACCAAGGTCCTGGAGGCAGTCCCAATCACTTAGAGAACCAGACAGAATTCACGCCCCCCCGTAGACCCTGGCAAAAAGTTTGTTGACTATAGACCCCACTGCAGACTTAGCAGCTTCCAGAACCTGTGGTTCTTGGTCCAATGTTCTTCCGGTAGCACAAAAAAGATCTAATATCTCTCTCCCTCTGTCTCTCTTTTTTTTTTTCTCTCTGTCTTTCCCTTCCTTCCCCCTCTCACCCTCCCTTCCTCCTTGTAGTGCACTTTTCACAAGGATTAGAATGGTGAGGATGATAGTCAACCAGAGAGACAAAATCAGCACATCCATTCTATAAATATTGAGTGATTATTAGGCCTTAAGCACTGTACTAGGTACTAGTGAAACAAAGCAAAAGAAGACAGATACATTCCCTACTATTAAAAATATACAGTATGATGGATTAAAATTTTAAATGATACAAGTATTGTTACATTGATAATTTGTAAGAGTCAAGAGGAGAATGTATAAGTACTATACATGTCTATCTAATAGAAGGGTCTAACTACAGTGGAGTGTTAGCAAAGGTCTCTCTGAGGAACAAATGCTTCAGTTGCATCTTAAAGAATGGTATGAGTTATCCAGGTGAAGCAGAAAGAAAGAAATCATTTCAAAATCAAGGAGAAACATAGGAATTGAGAAAGTTAAAGAAATAGGAAGGTGAGCATATGACTATTGAGAGGGGAAAAGGTGTGAGCTGTAGAATCTGTAACACATAAGAAGAATGATCACAACAATGATGGCTTGTGAGTAGCTAGGAAAGGATCCATTGAAACATCTGTAAGTCTAACAAAACATTATTAAAGATTGATAAAAACAATCTTAATAGATGGGAACACAGTGAGTGTTGATGAAAAGATTCAATAATAGTAATGATATTAGTCAGAATTCAATGTGATTCTATTACAAATTCACTCTTCCTTGAAAATCAGACACTTGACACTAAAACTGATGTGGAAAAATAAAAGTGTAATTAATATTCATTAAAAATAAGTTGTCTAATATGCTGTCATATATGAAAAGAAGATAAAACTAGAATAATTAAGACTGTGTTGTCCCTTAGGAACAACAAGCAAATGTAGAAATGGAAGAGAATAGAGGTTCTAGGGAGAAGCATCCAAATATAAAAACTTGATATATGACAAAGGTGACTTTAAAAATTATTGAAAATAGAATGGGGGTGCCTGGGTGGCTCGGTGGGTTAAGCCTCTGCCTTCGGCTCGGGTCATGGTCCCGGGGTCCTGGGATCGAGCCCCACATCAGGCTCTCTGCTCAGCGGCAAGCCTTCTTCCTCCCTTTCTCTCTGCCTGCCTCTCTGCCTACTTTTGATCTCTGTCAAATAAATAAATAAAATCTTAAAAAAAAAGAAAGAAAATAGAATGGACTAGTCAATAAGCAATGTTGGAGCTAATGGTTGCACGTATAAAAAATAATAAAATTGGTTCTCTAATACCGTGAATTCTTGGATATGTATTATCACCAAAAATTATGAAGGTAAAAGTCAACAATTTTTTTTTGAGAGAGAGGGGGAGAGAGAGAGAGGAGGGGGAGGGACAGAGGGAGAGGAAGTGAGAATCTCAAGCAGACTCCTTGCTGAGTGCAGAGCCTGATGCAGGGCTCAGTCTCACAACCTTGAGGTCATGACCTAAGCTGAAACCAACAGACGCTTAACCCACTGAGCCACGCAGGCACCCCTAAAACTCAAAAATTTTAAGAGAAAATATAGAATAATGTAATGTAAAATAACACTTTTAATTATAGTAAGAAATGATAGAGGTTTTTAATTTTTTAAGATTATCACAAAATAGTTTTTAAAAAGTTTGAGTAAGAAAATAAATGACTAAGAAAAGAAACATGTATGTACTTATCAATAAAACACTAAAATACCCATTGAAGCCTCCTCTAGAGTAATTCCCAGTCTCATGCACTTCTCTCTTTCCACCAGAGCCTCCATCCTTAATATGGCATTTATTATTATTATGCATTTACTTTCAATAATCACATATATTTGTAGCCCTACACAAAATATTCTCTTACTTTCTTTAATTTTATACTATATGTAAGTTATTTCAAACTACAAGTTTTTCTAAAGCTTGTTTTTTTCTATTTGAAAATGTAATACCTTAAAAGTACTATATGAAGACACCCAATACCAGCATATGAAATATGGATATTTCATGCTCTGTAATAAACTACAATTTATTCTGTAGATTGTAGGAGCAAAAATTAAACTAAAATTGTTAATTCAAACTGGTTCTATAGCATTATAAAGACAAGAAGCTAATCTAAATTTTGTACTAAATTTTAGAAATTTCAGAAATTATCTTAATTTCATATTAGCATATATTTGTAAAGAAAATTATAAGGTAATGTAATTTAGAAAAAAGAATATTTAAATATATATCAATATCTTTGTTTATCTATCTTTTAATTGACATATTTAACCCTTTGTCTAGAAATGTACTTGTCAAATATGATAAATATTGGAAACGTCAATTCATTGCTCAGTGCCTTCTTTCATACAAGCCATCTGTTAAAATATATGACCTAGTTCTCACAGTCTGGGCTACTCATAGTTGTGGGGGGTCCTCAGCAAATATTTTTTGTGTGAGTCTCTTGTGTATATAAATAATTTGATTTAAAAGGAATTATAAAATTCATGGACCCATGAAAGATATAGTGATTTATTGACGAAGATTTAGAAAAATGAAAAAATACACGTTTTTGTTTATTGTTCAGCCAGTGAAGATTCTTCATCGTGTCCAGGATACATCTTTTTCTATTCAGATTTGAGAACTATCTTTTTGAGTTACTAATTGTCAAATGAACTGATAATAGCTGATTTTATATCCTTCACTGCAATGAAGAGTTAGCAACACTGTTTTTACTCAAAATGCCATACCTGTCTGATTACTTTTGCCTCTGAATTTCCCTTTTATCAGTTATTTAATGCTGGCTACACCATTAGTCATTATTAATGTATCATTTATTGAGCCACCATGAACACTGACTTCTAATGACTCTCACAAAGGTTGTTACTTTGTTGATGACACTCTCAAATGCAAGTCTTACCAAGAACATGCAAGAATTATAAACTATGTACCCCTGCTATCCACACATTGCCAACCAGTGGAGAGCAGAAATGAAAAACCTATGGTCAGAATGAAAGCAGTCTCAAGGAATGTCTATTCTGCTTATGGTACCTGGGAGAGTACATCAACACAGCATCCATTAGAAGCAAGAAAGGACAAGAATCAAAAAAACTTGTTCTAATTAGAATAAATATCTCAAAAACTCTTGGAGAGACATGGCCCTCTTATATGAATCCCTTAAACTGAAGAGACATTAATTAAGGGACAACTAAAGAAAATCCAAAAGAATAATCTATGTTCACACATACTAAAAATATAATAATAATAATAAGTAATAATACTTAAACATCAATAATAATACTAAGTATAGGTCAGCAAGCATATTCATTATTCCAGTTTAAACATTTCTAAAGTATTATAGGATTTTAGAGCTGGTGAGGAATTAAGTATCATTAGTGTAATCCTCTCTCACATAGCAAAAGCCACTGAAGCCTGTGTGGTAATGCTAAGATTATGTATTTAAGCCTGTTTCTCAGTCTGGCTCACATTGTGTTTTATATAACATTATCAGAAGTGAGTTGATTTTAATACCTCAACATCTTGTATTATGTATTTTATGTCTATTTTGGTTTTCAAATAGAAATTTGGCTTAGGACTCAGGTCTAGAGTCCTGATACTATGTTTTACTTTCCCTATTCAAAATTTACTCTCAGTAAGATTTGAAAGCTGTATCTCACATATAAGTTTGAATTACACCAACATTTTACAGACATCAAAATATCTTTTTTTAATATTGTCTGTATTTGTGGAATTAAAGTGCTTCTTTAAGGAACAAGGATTTCATGTGTGAATAAGCAGGTAAACAGGACATTGGGGGAAAAGTGAATCTTGTCATTATTGCTGAGATCACACCATGTGGGCAGCCTAACAGTCTGCTCAGGGATTATTTCTACAGAACATTTTATAAACTAGTTAATAAAATGTTTATAATTGGGCTTTAACATGGGTTTCTATCTTTTCTTCATCCCAAGATCCGATTAAAATGATAATAAAATATTAAAAATATATAAATCCACAAAAATAAAACAGAGGAGGGGTCAAGCTGACAAAATATGTCAACAATATTTTGGAAAAGCAGATAGAGGGTCATAAGTGATGGAATGGGGCTGAGGGACCCATAGGCCTTGTGTTTAGGCAGAGCAAGATATACCATTAGAGGAGGCTGAGATCCCAAGGCTGAAGTAGAGGTCTAGAGTAAGACAGAGAGGTAAAAAATGGGGGTGGGTGGTTATATAGATAAACTACTCCATCATTACTATCACCACTATGAACATGGAAAACAACAATGGGAAAACTTCTATGTTCTGGGAAAGATACCAAAGAATTTTTCTCAGTGGAAATGGAGCACTGCTAGAAAAACGTTTTCTGAATTTTGATATTCATATATCTTCATAATTGTCATTTCATCTGTTGATAAGGTTTTTTTTGCTGATTTTTTTTTTGAGAGAGAGAGAGAGAAAGTACATGAGCAGGGTAAGGGAGAGAGAGAGAGAGAAGTAGATTCCCTGCTGAGTCCGGAGCCCTACACAAGTCTTGAGCCCCACAACCCTGAGATGATGACCTGAGCCCAAATCAAGAATTGGTCACCCAACTGACTGAGCCACCCAGGCACCCCTCTGCTGATAATTCTTAAGCAACAACTCCTATCAGTATATACAGAACTGCCAATTTATATGCATCACCTTTAAATATTGATAGGTAATCAACTATCTCTGGCTACTTGAGGAAAATTTCCCATATAAGTAATAGACAGTACAATAAACAGAAAACATGAAGATAATGCAAGAAGGCTCTAATAAGTGATGCCAAAATTGAATATATATGTGTGTATTTATTCACATATGTATGTATATGGGTGTGTATACAAGCATGTGTTTTACAGTTCCCCAAGACCATTTCCAGTTTCATTGATTCACTAGGATAACTCACAGAACTCAGCATATAGTTGTATTTGTGGCTATAAATTATTACAGCTAAAGGATACAAAACAAAATCAGCAAAGGGGCAAAGTTCATGGGTTGAAGACCAGATGAAGGAGGTGCAAACTTCAGAGAGTATTTTCCCAGTGGAATAATACAAGATGTACTTAATTCTTCCACCAATGTGTTGTAACATCATGTAGGAAATGCCACCCATGTCAGTTCTGCGAATCGTGGGAGTCCTCCTAAAACTCAGGTTCCCAGATGCCAGCCAACAGCTTATCTTGTAAAAAGGACTTTCTAAGGATAGCAAGTCTACTATATTAATTTTTTTCTAAGAAACATAGAAAAAGGAGAGAAGAAATTTTCAAATAAATATTTGAGAGAAGTTTCCTACAACTCATTAATTTATTCAGCAAACTGGGTTTTTATAAGCTCAACACTCTTTTAGGCACTTGGAATACAAAAGTGAATAAAATATCACTGACTTTGTGTGTATTCTAGAGTGATGAAGGAAAAATGAATAAAATAACTTACTAAATTGTCTGAAATTGAAAAGGTAATAGAACTGTAAAAAATGTAGAGAGGAACAAAGGAAACTTGAGTTCTGTGGGGGAAGTTTGTGGCTTTAAATTGTTAGAATTGACCTTACTGAAAAGGGAAGCTTTGATAAAAGGCTTAAATGTCATCAACTATGAAGACAGAGATTAAACACTGGATTTAGCACCATGACTTCAACAGGAACATTTTCAATTGAGTGTGGGAAACAAAAACTATTGAATTTAAAAGAGAATATGTTTACAGTTTTAGTTAAGGTGAAGTAATCGTAGTCTACCCCATTTATCCCACTGAATGTAGCTATACAACCTGGAAATCATGCATGGTCATTCTCCCTTCTGCCTCTACCCATAGATCTTGTCAACCACCATTTTCTACCTTCTGTCTCTATGGCTTTCCCTACTCTAGACATTTCATGTAAATGGAATCATAAAATAGGTGGCCTTTTGTGTCTGGTTTCTTTCACTTAGCAAAATGTTTTTAAGGTTCAATGAGTCGTAACATGAATTTGTACTTTATTCTTTTATATGGCTGAATAATATTCCAATGTATGGATATACCACTTTTGACCATCTGTTCATCAGTCGGTGACCATTTGGGTTGTTTCCAGTTTGAGGCTATCGTGAATAATGTTGCTGTGAACATTTATGTATACATTGTTGCATGGGCATTTGTTTTCAGTTTTCCTGTATTTATACTCAGGAGTGGAATTGCTAGTTTACTTGGTAACTCTCTTTAACTTTTGAGGAACTAACAAACTGTTTTCCAAAATGATTACATCATTTTACAGCAATGAATGAAGGTTCCAATTTCTACATCTTGCCAACACTTGTTATTGTTCATCTTTTTTATTTCAGCCATCCTAGTAGGTATGCTTCACTTATTTTTTTATGTACTTTATGCTCATCTGAAGGTCACCTGGCATGGAATATATAACAAATATATTTTGACTGAGTGAATGGGTGAATGATTGAAATAAATACTATTCATTTCTATATAGCCCATTTTAATTAAGTTTTTTATTTGAATTCTCTCATCAAAAGGTAATTTTTTTATTCTATTTCACTATTTTTGGCACTGAAATCAATCAGTCTATATTGGAAATACTTTTCTTGAAAATACCAGAATGAAGCTTAGAATATTCACATTCAGTCTTACAAGCATTTCCCATCATATATCATGGGTGCCACAAGAATTCCTAGCCACTCAATGTGGTATTTTTAATAAGAATTATTTTAATCTCCTCTGATTTCATCAGCTTATTTTCCCCTTTTTTCATTCTGTCTCTGATTTCAGCCATCATTTCCTGTTTTCTCTCAAATCACAGGATTTACAGCAGGACATAAAAGAAAAGCAAAAGCAGACAAAAAGTCATTTTGAGAGATAGAGCAATTTGTTCCCACCTCCATTCCTTGAGTCCCTGTGAAGCATTAACTGTGAAGATCCTTTCAAAGTTAAAGAGGAGCTTGCTCCTTCTCCCCCATGGCAAAAATCACAACACTGGAATGCCCCACAGAGAGATATAAAAACAGATTCTCCATTTTGTGTAGTACCTACTAAATGGAATGTATTTTGTATTCCAGTTTATTGCTAAGGAAACTTAGCTTATGAAAGTTAGTAAGAGCACCTTTATTTATGTCACAATATTCTTAGTCAAGACCAGATCTGGGCTAACACATACAGGAGAAAGAAATAATGCATAGACTCCTCTGTTTGCTTTTTGTTTATGGTTCAACTCCAGGGCTAAGGGGTTCTTTATAGATTACAGAAACAATGAGCTTTCAGTAATAACTTGAAAATAAGATGTCACTGATGACTTTCCTAACTGGTCTTCCCTGTTGATATATTAACTGATGATTTAGCAATCTACTTATTGTTTTTAATCAGTTGCCTGTATTTGATTGATGCACTTGGCTAGTTGATCATACCAGATATTTTCAGCTTTTAGATAGTTATGCCACATCTATCTAAACTTGATCACTGATCTATTTGTAATATAGGTTAAAAGACTTGTAAAAACTTCATTGTTTACATAGGCCAGTGAATTTTTGCATTTGTTATGCAAAAACTATCAAATAATTGCATCATTTCAGTATATTTCCAATTCAAACCATACCGAAAACCCTTAACATATGCCTGTTTTCACAGGGCAAGATTTTTACTTAGTTTTCCCTCCTTTTTAAACATCTGTGTTTGTTTATTGGCAGTATAAATATTTAAAGAGAGGGGAAGAAACCTCAAACTATAAGTGAAATCAGCTTTCTCAGCCCCCTGTTGCTTGAAATAAACTTCATGGAACTTTTCAGTGTGAACATGTAAGAACACTGGGCTGAAGTTAACAAAAGAATGAGTAATCTTTTGAATGTGTTGTTTATTTCAAAAGTAAATGAAGAAGTGCTTCTCTTCAGAAAGAAATTATATTAAGGTTTTATTGGGTGACTAATGTTCTATAGTCCAGGCTGTTAGCTTTAATCTCTGCCCCAGTGCTGTTAACCAGAGCCTCTAGGAACAAGCTTAATACATGTTAAAAACAAAACAAAACAAAACAAAACAAACACACACAAAAAAACTCTAAAAACAAAAAACAAACAAACAAGCAAAAACACAAAAAACTATCACAAACGTTTCTGAAAGAAGGTTTTGGTTATTTTTTAATAAACACTGATTTGTACAAAATTGTTTGGTACCAAATCATTGCTATTTTTTTTTCTTCAAATTGGTATTATTTTTCTAGTCTAATGATTATTATTTAACCATGTTAATTGTTAAATCATAGAATCATAGAAAAATCTGGACAGGGATTTCAGTAAGTCTTACTTTGTAGGTACCCCTGCTAATCTTTTGTGACTTTGTTTTAGCAGATAATTCTGTTCTAACTAGATGGAAAGTAAAGCTGTTAAAACTGGTGGTTTCTCTGTGAGTTACATGTATTTGTGTAGACACACAGGTCAGCCAGAAGGTCCGAATGTGGGTCTCAGGTTTTTTGATATATGTCATATTTATCTTGCTTAGTTCAATTAAAAAAAACTGAAATACACAAAGATTTGGACTTTTCATGCCGTATATAACTATATTAATAAAAAGACCAATTCTTGACGTGTTGATAGACATCATATGTATTTCAAATCTGTGAAGGAAAATCAACTACAGTTAAACACAATGGAGGGAAAAAACAGTTACCTCCAGGCAAGAGAAACCAAAATGAAACATTCTCTGATTCTGGTTTTCAGAGGGAACATTGCTTCACTCTATGGTGTCTTCAGTGTACTTAGTCATTATAATGCTGCATCTGGTATTTATGTTCATAGATCTAAAAGAGGTAACTCAACTCCATTATTTCACAGTTGAAAATAAGACCTAAAATTTGCAGTATTTGTGCAAAGTCATGAAGGGGGTTAAAGGCTAAGTTCTCTATTCTGTATTTATGTTTTTATTTATATTTGTGATGCCAGGAGATATATGGAAGAAGCTCAAGGTTTTTGTGATGTTATTAGATACATAAGAGAAAGTATCTCTAAATGGTTGAATCTGAGATTCTTTGACACTTATGCATGTCAGTTTCCAAGCATAAAATAATAATGAAAAATGTTGTTAAGTCTATCAAGGTAACTGTCATTGGGAAACTTGAACTTCAACTTTAAAATCTATCCATTAACAAGTAGGTGACTTGGGATAAGTTACTTCTGCCCTCTGTGCCTTAGTTTCCTACTCTGTAAAATGAAGTATTTACAGGAGATAATCTCTAGGTTTCTCTCCAAAACTCAGTTTGTGATATATGTCCTAAATATGTGCTTGATAGAATTGTGCTTTCTGGGATCTTCTGTCAAAATGTATTAGTTCTTGTGAAGCAAATATCTATCTGAGCCTAATGTCCTCTACAGTTGAATATGTGTCCTTGCACATATAATTAAAGTTGCACCTGTAATTCCCTTAAACCTCATGACCAAGATATGCTCAAATTCACTAACTGACCAACCTTAGATCAACTGGGCATTTCCAAAGGTATTTCTAGCTCATGAACTCTGAAAAGAATTCAGAGTCCTAAATTTCCAAATTGAAAAAACCTGTCTATAAAGTACACTATGCCCATGATACATGATTCAAATTTAACTAAACATTTATTAATAGAAGCTTAGTGAGCTTTTTTGGCAGAGGTTGTAAATTAAAGGGTATAAAAAGGCATACACTTTTTATGGAAGGTGCTTGGGTGGATATCACACAAACTTAGGGGGATTGAATGCATCACCTTCTGAGGAGGTTCTTTTTGGTATCAAGATTCTTTCTTTTAATAGGATGCCACAGTGAAAAGAATTATCTTTGCCAAACCAATTCACATATGTTAAAATGAGGGTTAGACTAGAAATCTGGACAATTGTGTTATAACACAAACTCTGATACTAAGTAGTAATTAAAGCACTGGTAAGGCATCCAAGGTCTCTGTGCCTTAGAGATCTCATCTAGTAAGTGGACAGGAGACATTTGATATACTTACCTAAAAGATTTTGGTGAGCAGTAAACAACATCATCTATATGCTCAGGGGAAGTTTAAAGTGATGCATGATAGGATGTCAATATCCTCAATAGCCAACTTGTGAGACGTCCTTCTTTCATTTAGTCAATTAAAGTGTTCCCTCCTCCAACAACTTCCATCATTCTTCAGGGTGAAAACTGAATACAAACTACAAACTAGGGCCCCTGTATTACTACAGCCACAAAACTGCAAAGAGATCTATTGGTGTAGCTTGATTGTATCAGTAATAATTGCCAAACACACAGATACATATCCTGTATACCAAAACCTTTTGTATAGTTGTTAATTGCAGAGTCAAATCCAGGCTGCCTTCTACACTGTTAAGATAAATATAGCCGGAGGGGGACAAGATGGCGGGGAACTAGGAGGAGGCGCCCTTTCAACCTGTATCCTAAAGTGAGCTGATTACCTACCAAGGAACTCCAAACACCCATGAAATCAGCCTGAGATCAGAATTATACACGTCTGGATCTCTACAGGGGCAGAAGACGCAAGTGGGCAGGTAAAGTGGAGTGGGAATGTCAGATTGGTATCAGAAGATAAACAAAAGGGGGAGGGAGCCACCAGAAGCGACCCATTGGGAAGTAATACTCCAATACGAGAGTCTCCTGCATCTGGGGACCAGCATTAAGTTGAAGTCTTGTAGAAAGCACTCAAAAAGAACGAAGGATCGCAGGGAGAAATTGTGGGAATTGGAACGGTTAGGGACAGGGGCTAAATGGCCTAAATGCGCCCATAAAATGACACAGGGTTGCATATTGGATAAAACGACAAGACCCATCCACATGTTGTCTACAGGAGACCCATTTCGAACCTAAGGATACACCCAGATTGAAAGTGAAGGGATGGAGAAGCATCTTTCATGCCAATGGGCCTCAAAAGAAGGCCGGGGTAGTGATTCTCATATCAGATAAATTAGATATTTAACTAAAGACTGTAGTCAGAGATACAGAAGGACACTACATCATTCTTAAAGGGACTATCCACCAAGATGATCTAACAATTGTAAATATCTATGCCCTAATATGGGAGCAGCCAATTACATAAGAAAACTATTAAGATAAAGAGTCATATTGATATGAATACATTGATAGGAGATCTTAATATGCCTCTCTCAGTAATAGATCATCCATGCAGATAATCAATAAAGAAACAAAAGCATTGAATGACACATTGAACCAGATGGACCTCATAGATATATACAGAACATTCCACCCTAAAACAACAGAATGCTCATTCTTCTCAAGTGCACATGGAACCTTCTCCAGAATAGACCACATACTGGGTTACAAATCAGGACTCAACCGATACCAAAAGATTGAGATTATTCCCTGCATATTCTCAGATCACAATGCTTTGAAACTGGAGCTCAACAACAAGGAACAGTTTGGAAGGAATTTGAACACCT
>PISX010026794.1:0-23921 GCA_004024625.1 Mellivora capensis | reverse complement strand
TTTTTTTTTTTAAAGATTTTATTTATTTATTTGAGAGAGAGGCAGTGAGAGAGCATGAGCGAGGAGAAGGTCAGAGGGAGAAGCAGACTCCCCGTGGAGCTGGGAGCCTGATGCGGGACTCGATCCCCGGTCTCCGGGATCATGACCTGAGCCGAAGGCAGTCGTCCAACCAACTGAGCCACCCAGGCGTCCCCCCCAAGCTGTCTTTTAAAATAGGGCTTAAAAATAGTAAGAAAATGTCTATCTCCCCCACCCCCACCCTGCAATTCTCTCCAAAACAGGGCATTTGGCAAAAGACAGGAGACCAAGTAACTATGGGGTCAAGTTCCACCTCCTTGACTTAGCCTCCAGGTCTCCATCCTGACGCCACAGACTTGGTGCCAGATAAAACTCTTGCCTTATCTTGGTCTCCGTGCCAGGAAAGCCACTCTGCTGCTCAGTTGGTTCTCACCTTTACCTGAAATCACCCTTGGGGCTCTTGCCTAGCCTGTGGGCCCTTGTGAACCAGGCTACCCACTAACAACATCTATGTCTTGGGCGCCTGGGTAGCTCAGTGGGTTAAGCCTCTGCCTTCAGGTCAGGTCATGATCTCAGGGTCCTGGGATAGAGCCCCGCATCGGGCTCTCTGCTCAGCAGGGAGCCTGCTTCCCCCTCTCTCTCTATCTGCCTCTCTGCCTACTTGTGATTTCTCTCTGTCAAATAAATAAATAAAATCTTAAAAAAAAAAAGAACATCTGTGTCTTTAATGAGTTTTTTTTTTTAATTACAATGAAAAGTCTTTAGAGAAATTATCAGCTCCTTCCCCCATTTCTTTTAAGCTTGTGGATCCTTGTAGAGAATGAAAGCATCCTCTTTCCTTGCCCCTTTCGGTGTCTGCCCAATTTAGACAAGGGAGGGGGAGGAGTAGGGGTGGTGGGGAGACAAGCAGTTGTCCTGAAACTCTGAACTGTGCAGGTTAAACTATACAACTGAAAAATGAGATAAAGTGGATAATTACCTGAAAAAATATCGATTACCAAAATTGTTCAAGAATCAGAAAACCCAACCACACTTATATATTAAAGATTGAACCCAGATAAAAAAATTCTACAAAACACTGCACCAAGCCCCCGTGACCTCACAGGTGCTCTTACTACCCTCAAGGAACAGAAAACCTCTGGCTTCCTCAAGCTCAGAAATAAGCTTCATCAATTTGTATGAAGCTAGTCACCGGACTATGGCTAGTATAACCCTGACACCAAGCCAGCAAGGACAAGGGAAGTAGGAAATGTCTAATATCATGTGTATAGATGGAACAATTCTGAAAAATCCATTAGTGAATCGAATGCAGCAATGTAGGAAAAAGCATTACCAAGTAGTGTTCATCCCAGGAATTAAGGATGTTATTTGACCATTGAAAAATATCAACATAATTTACACAGCTATAGATTAAAGAAGCAAAAACCACATGGCCATCTTAATAGATTCAGAAAAAGAACAAGCGATAAATCTCGGAAGCATTTTATGAGAGCACTGTCTTCCTTTGGGTTCCCCCCGGAAGCAGACTGTCACAATTACCCCAGCACGGGGCAGAGGGGTGAGTGAGCTGGTGGATTTGTTCTCCAGTTCCCAAGAGAAAGTCATTGCTGAGAACTGACCCTGGTGCTGTTGATTCCCCAGCGTGTTCAGCCTCCCTTCCCTTCACTGGAGCAAAGCAACCTTCCTTCGTTTGGGGAGGATCTCAGGAGCCCTCCCGCCCAGAGAAGCTGATGCTGGCATTTGAAAGTAGGCCCAGGCATCCTAAAAGGTCTAAGATATGAGCAGGGTGCACTCAGCACACTAGAAACAGAAGAGAATTACTTTGGGTCGTCTGAGTGGCTCAGTCGGTTAAGGTGCCAACTCTTGATTTTGGCTCAGGTCATGATCTCAGGGTCATAGGATCGAGCCCCACATTGCTTGTCCCTCTCTCTGCCCCTGCCCCCATTCTCTCTCTCTCTCTCTAAAAAAAAGGGGGGGGGCGCGCCTGGGTGGCTCAGGTCATGGCCCCAGGGTCCTGGGATAGAGCCCTACATCAGGTTCCCTGCTCGCCAGGAAGCCTGCTTCTCCCTCTCCTAATCCCCCTGCTTGTGCTCCCTCTCTCACACTCTCTCTCTGTCAATAAATAAATAAATAAATGATCTTTTAAGAAAATAATAAATAAAATAATAAAATAAAAAAAAATTTTTAAATGTATTTGACAAAGGGAGGGCAAGAGAGCACAAGCAGGAGACAGTGGCAGGTAGAGGGAGAAGCAGGCTCCCCACTGAGCAGGGAGTCCAATGCCAGGCTTGATCCCAGGACCCTGGGATCACAACCTCAGCTGAAGGCAGACGCTTAACCTACTGAGCTCAGGCACCCCAAAATAAAATCTTTAAAAAAAAAAAGAGAGAGAGAAAATTACTTTAACCTGTTCTTGTTGTTAAGAAATTTACCAAACAAGAGTGCTGTGAAGTGTGTAAACCTGGCGATTCACAGACCTGTACCCTTGGGGCTAATAATACATTATAGGTTTATAAAAAAAATTATTAAAAAAAAGAAATATACCAAACAAAAAGTATAAATTCTTAGCGTGAAATGTTAAAAGAATTCCCTTTAAAGACAGAAACAAGGACAAGGATAGCCTCTATCAATATTTTTTTCGGAGAGCTTGGGTGGCTCAGTTGGTTAAGTGTCTGCCTTCAGCTCAGGTCATGATCCCAGAGTTCTCGGGCTGAGCCCCAAGTCGGGCTCCCTGCTTTGCGGGCGTGGGGCCTGCTTCTCCCTCTCCCGCTGCCTGCTCCTCTCTCTGCTTGTGCTCTCTCTCTCCCTGTCAAATAAATAAAATCTTAAAAAATATATAGAGAGATATCTCTTTAAATAGTTGTTCACAATAAGGGAAGATTTAGAGAAAAAGAAGAAAAGTGCAAGAATTGGTAAGAAAACACACAAACAAATAAAAAACTGCAGATAATATGTGAGTAATGCTGTGTCACAAGTTATCCCAAATTTAACAGCTTTAAACCACAAACACTCATTGTCTCATACACTTCCTGAAGATTAGCAATCCAGAGTGACAGAATGGTCCTAGCTTGGGGTCTTTCTTTCTTTTTTTTATAGTGATCTTTTATTTATTTATTTATTTGTCAGAGAGAGAGAGGGAGAGAGAGAGAGTGAGCACAGGCACAGGGAGAAGCAGGCTCCCTGCCGAGCAAGGAGCCCGATGTGGGACTCGATCCCAGGACGCTGGGATCATGACCTGAGCCAAAGGCAGCTGCTTAACCAACTGAGCCACCCAGGCGTCCCTCTTTCTTTTTTTTTTTTATAAAGATTTTATCTATTTATTTTACAGACAGAGATTACAAGTAGGCAAGAGAGGCAGGCAGGGAGAGAGAGGAGGAAGCAGGCTCTCCGCGGAGCAGAGAGCCCGATGTGGGGCTTGATCCCAGGACCCTGGGATCATGACCTGAGCCAAAAGCAGAGGCTTTAACCCACTAAGCCATGCAGGTGCTCCGCTCGGGGTCTTTCCTGAGCTTGTAAGCAAGTCCTTGGCCAGGGTTATAACAATATGAAGGGAGGAAAAGCCACTTCTAAGCTTATTCACATAGCTACTAGCAAGAGGCTTCTGGTTTTCACCGTATGGGGCTATCCATAGAGAGGGCTGCTCACACAACATGGCCGCTGGCTTCCGTCAGAGTGAGTAATTTGAGAAACTGAAAGATAGAAAGGCCAAGATGGAAGCCACAATCTTCTGATAACAACCTAACCTCAAAAGTGACATACCCTCATTACTGGCATATTCCATTCATTCCAAGTGAGTCCCCACAAGGGCAGGGGACTAATAAGAACCTGAGTACCAGGATGTGGAATCATTGGGGGTCTAGCTAGCAATGGGGCTACTCCTACAGTGCGTAAGGGAAGTGGAGTTACCAACACAGGGAGAAAGGGGTGGACTCTTTAGTAACTGGGACTGGGATGATTGGTTTTCCACATAGAGAAAAGCATCAACGAGATCCTTAGCTCATACCACACTCAAAATAAATTCCAAGGGGATCAAAGACCTAAATATTAAAAATAAAACTTGTGGAAGAAAATTTTGGAGAATTATCTTTAGGCCTTCTGGATAGGGAAGAATGCTTAACATGATTCTATACTGTCAAATTTAACTACATTAAAATGTAAAGCTTTTTTACAGATACATTGACAACTCTCACATAGTCATGGAAAGCCCTGAACAAAGGGAAAAAGAAAAGCTACAAACTGAGAGAGAATATTTGTGATATATGTAATTTAAAAAAAAAAGATTTTATTTTTCATTTGAGAGATAGAGCACAAGCCATGGGGGCTGCAGAGGCAGAGGGAGAAGCAGACTCCCTGCTGAGCTGGGAGCCTGACCTGGGGCTCGATGCCAGGACCTGGAGATCATGACCTGAGCCAAAGGCAGATGCTTAACCATCTGAGCCACCCACACACCCCTGTAATATATATAATTGAAAAAGAATTGGTATCCTAGTTGTTTTTTTAACCTACAAATAATTAAAGGCAAAAATCCAAAAGGAAAACAGGCAAAGGAATGGTTTCTATGATCAATAAACACGCAAGACATAGAACACGTAGAGAAACACTCAGCTTCTTCAGCACGCGGGGAAACGCATATTAAAACACAGTGAAGAGTGCCTGGGTGGCTCAGTCCTCAAGCGTCTGCCTTCAGCTCAGGTCATGCTCCTGGGGTCATGGAATAGAGACCTTTGTCAGGTTCCCTGCTCAGGAGGGAGTCTGCTTCTCCCTCTTCCTCTGCCCCTCCCTGCACTTTCTCTCTCTCTCAAATAAACAAAATCTAAAAAAAAAAAAAAAAACAACCCACCAAAACCCAAAAGCATAGTGAGATACCATTTACATCTTCAGACTGGCAAAAACTAGCAAGCCTGGCTGTATAAATCAGGAATGCATTAAGCTACAAGTAAGAGAAGATCTAACTAACAGGAACTCAGACAATTACAAGATTCACAAACAGGAAGTCTGGAGAAATCTGGAGATAACCAATTTTGGGCACCAGTTCAAGACCTCAACTGCATAATTGTAAGGTAGCTGATGTGCCTCCTGGCATCTCACCCAGTTTTAAAGGCAGAATCAAAGAGGAAAGAAGAAAGCTAACATCCTGATCCTCTTTGTCCGAGAAGCAAATATTTAACCTTCGTCAGGCAGATTTTTGCCGTATGCAGTATTTCAAACATCCACCAAAGGAGAGAATGATACAATGACACCTTTGCACCTGCAATCAATTCTTCATGTGGACATTTTGTCAATTCTGCTTCTGACTCTTTTTCTTGAATGAAGCATGGGAGGTACAGGATCCAGAGCTGTGTTCCATGGCCACCACAGACAAAAGGGAGCTGAGAAGGTTGGTATTTATTTGCTTGTCCCATCTCTGCAATAGAGAGAAAGCCGGCAGAAAGGGCTAGAACACGACCCAGTTATCCAGCCCACAGGGTCTAAAACAGCAATGCAATCAAAGGTGGCAAGAACTTGAATAGAGAGGAAAGAGAGGAACACTTGCACATGGCTGGCACCAGTGCAAACTGGCTTGGAAAATCTCTCCTTGGTATGTGCCCTTGTGAAACACTCATCCATGTGCCCAAAGACCTGAAAATGTTCATTTCAGCTTTTCCTTGGATCATGGCCAAAAATTGGAAACAGCCTAAATGTCACTCAGCAGGAGAGCTAAGCCATACATTTCACAATATGCCATCAAAGGAAAACTAGACAGCTATTAAAATGAATGAACTCGGCCGCAGTCTGTCAACACAGATTGACCTTTAAGGCTCAATGGCAAGTTACACGGGTGTCTGGGTGGCTTAGGTGAGCATCAGACTGTAGATTTCATCTCAGGTCATGATCTCAGCATGGTGAGATCGAGCCCCACATCGGGCTCCAGGTTAAGCAGGGAGTCTGGTCAAGATTCTCTCTCCCTCTCCCTTTGCCCCTTCCCCTTCCCACTTCCCAGTCCCATGCCTCAAATAAATAAATAAATCTTAAAACAAAAACAAAACCCAGTGCTGAATTACAGAGGCAAGTTGAAGAAAGGTACATAGGGTATGATACCATTCATGTAAAGTTAAATGCACACAAAATGATAGTGTGTTTCTGCATTCCTACATCTGTAATAAAGGTGTACATAAAATACAGGGGAGGAAATGCCAACTTCGTAGCAGCTGCTATCTCTGGGAAAGGAAGGAGAACGGAGGTGGTGGTGGGGGCCCTCGGGGTGGGGGTGGGGCGAGCAGCATGGGAGGAAGAAACTCTACCGTTCCTGTTTTAAGGACAAACAAAACAGATGTGAAGCAAATTGGTCAAAATGCTAACATTTGTTATATCTGCGTTGTTCCTAAGTGTTGGCTGCATTATTTTTATACTGCTTCGGAGATTTAAAATAACTTTCTAAAGGAAACACTGAGAGAAGAAATGTGACATTTCTTACAAAGCAGCAGGGCTCCGTCTTTTTTGTGCTAAAAAGCAGATGCTGAATCAGGGGGCCTGGGGTGAGGCCTGGGGCTCTGCATTTCTAACAAGCTCTGGTGATGGGGTGTCACTGGTCAAGGGCTCCCCTTTGAGAAGCAGTGTTCTAGAAAATTCTGCCCCAGGTCTCCTTAAGTGGAAGCCAAGGGCCCTGAGATTGGGGGCTGTAGAGGGAGAGGATGCCCGAGGCTTTCCTGCCTATTTTAGGACAAGCTAGAAGCTTGACGTGTCCTAAAAACCCTCTTTGAGTCTGCTCGGCTGCCTCCAATGAGACTTTTCACCCTCTTTCCTCTTTAACCCTCTTCACAGATTATTTTATCACGCCTGGGTTTGGCTTCGGTTTCTTTTATACCTTTGTAAACCAAACCCTCCTTTCATTGTGCTTTAGCTTTGTGTTTCTCCCTTGATTGTTCTTTTTAAAACTCCTAATCTTACTTGGCAAGATTTTAAACTATAGTCTTCCCTGCTCTGTCTTCTTCTTTGGCCTTCTTCAGCTTCTGTTTTAAACCATCCCTATTTTATTGATCTACTTTATCCCTTTATTTTCACTCCTTTCTCTGCCCCGCTCCTCGATTTCTTTTTCCTGCTCTATTTCTTTACTTTCCCTTTGTCGCTCTAGCTCTTCTGATTTAACCCTCACTTTTTTCATGCCCACCCCCTGGTGCCCCATCAAGGCAGTGGGGTTCCCTGGGTGACACACAGCATGACTTCGGCCCCAGGTTACCTGAGTTCAATTTCTGCCTCCATCCCTACTGGCTGTGAAGCGTTCGGTTGGTAGCTGGATGTCTCTGGCCCTGTTTCCTCATGTGTAAAGCAAGAATAAGAAGACATTGAACTTACAGGGTTATAGGGAGAACCAAACGTGTTACTACATTAGGGCAGTGCCTCGCTCAGAATACAGACACATTACCCCCTCTTTGTGTTTACATAGTACGGCATTCAGGCTCTAAGATGGTCCCCAGTGATCTTACCTCTGGGTATTCTAGCCCTTGGGTGCTCCCCTTCCTATTGAATGGGGTAAGGGAGTGACCTGAGGAACGAATAGGACGCTATAGGAATGATGGCTGATCATCTTGGACATCTCACGTCACTCCCTCTGCAGGAAGACAACTGCCGTGTCCTGGGGTACTGAGGCCTTGTGCTAATCACCATGGGAACCATGGAAGTGGATCCTCGCTCTGTTAAGACTTCAAAGGGCCACAGACCCCCGAGACACTGAGGCAGAAATGCCCAGCTAAGCTGTTCCCCAAACTCCTGACCCCTACACAGAAACTAATGAGATAATGAATGTGTATAGCAGTGTTATGCTGCCAAATTTTGAGGTAACTTACTGTGTATTAATAGATAACCCATACATGTAGCTTTTAAAATTTCTCACCGGGGTTGCCTGGGTGGCTCAGTGGGTTAAGGCCTCTGCCTTCGGCTCAGATCGTGATCTCAGGGTCCTGGAATCGAGCCCCGCATCGGGCTCTCTGCTTGGCGGGGAGCCTACTTCCCCCCTCTCTCTGCCTGCCTCACTGCCTGCTTGTGATCTCTGTCTGTCAAATAAATAAATAAATAAAATCTTCAAAACAATAAATTAAATTTCTCACTGGACTCGTTTTTTAATTTTAATTTTTTTTAAGATTTTATTTATTTATTTGACAGACAGAGATCACAAGTAGGCAGAGAGGGAGGAAGGGAAGCAGGCTCCCTGCTGAGCAGGAAACCCGATGCGGGGCTCAATCCCAGGACCCTGGAGCCATGACCTGAGCCGAAGGCAGAGGCTTTAACCCACTGAGCCACCCAGGCGCCCCTGGACTCACTTTTTTAAAATAAAGGTTATTTTCTGTGGTGCCTGGGTGGCTCAGTGGGTTAACCTGCTGCCTTTGGCTCGGGTCATGATCTCAGGGTCCTGGAATCGAGCCCCACATTGGGCTCTTTGCTCAGCGGGGAGCCCGCTTCTCTTTCTCTCTCTCTGCCTACTTGTGATCGCTCTCTGTCAAAAAAATAAATAAAATCTTTTAAAAATAATAAAATAAAGGTTATTTTCTAAAATAAAAATAAAAATAAAATAAAATGAAGATTATGTTCTGAACTCATATTTTAGGCCTTTTTTTTTCCCTTTTAAATTCCTCAACTTACCATGATTTGAAACCCCCTTTTCTTTTTAGGACTTACTTGCACAATGACTGGAAGGGAATGGGGAACAGAGACTTTTTTGTTCCCAGCTTCCCTCAAGCTCCCTGGAACTCCTCAGCTGGGGTGAGGACAGCCCTGAAAGACTCTTCAGGTCTCTCAGAAGACTGGGGGAAATGACCACTTCAATTCTCTATAGGACCATAGGCCCCAATATGCACATTTGTTTGGCTGGGATAATCAATGCTGGGGGCTTCGAGCCCACAAGCATCATGTGAAGAACGGCACATCATGAAACCCATGAGCTTGGATTGGGGATGACAATAAGAAGAGTCCAGAGAGAGAAAGGTGCACCTGCGTGGCTCAGTGGGTTAAGGCTCTGCCTTCAGCTCAGGTCATGGCTCCAGGGTCCTGGGATTGAGCCCTGCATCGGGATCTCTGCTTAGCAGGGAGACTGCTTCCTCCTCTCTCTCTGCCTATCTCTTTGCCTACTTGTGATCTCTGCCTGTCAAATAAATAAATAAAATCTTAAAAAAAAAAAAAAAAGGTCCAAAGAGGAGCCAGGTGGCTTGGGATCACAGCTCCAACGTCTCTGGAAGGCAGCCCAGGGCTTTGGGGTCACATCCTTGGAGGGTCCATGCTGGAGTTGGTCTCAGGAACTTCAGACAGACTCCTGGTTCTCTTTTGTAACCTTGACTGCCAGACCAGTCTACCAGGGGTGGACATATCCTTGCCTTCTAGATTATGGGCCATCTTTACATGGAGGGGCATCTTGAGGCAGGGATCATGGCTGAGACTGGCAGGTGACCATTGGCAATGCAGCATTTTTTTTTTTAAGATTTTATTTATGTATTTGACAGAGATCTGTCTCATGCTCTTTTCACTGTGCCAGCCAGGCTCACCTCAATGATCTATTTGTCTTAAGATTTTATTTATTTGTATGACAAGCAGGGGGAGTGGCAGGTGGAAGGAGAGGGAGAGGCAGGCTCCCTGCTAAGCAGGGAGCCCAATGAGGAGTTCATTCCCAGGACCCTGGGATCATGACCTGAGCCAAAGGCAGACGCTTAACCTACTGAGCCAACCAGGTGCCTCAATAATCCATTTTTTAAAGATTTGTTTAACAAGCTTAATTTTTTAAAATATTTTTTTAAATAAGAAGATTCTGAGGCCTCAACCAAGCCTCCATCCTTAATTCAGACCAGTGTGAGGTAAATGATAATCAGAAAATCTAGGTGACCTCATGCAGAATTATCCTGACAGAGCCACTGAAAAATACATATTATTTAACAGTGACAAAGTTTGATCCTTTGTTTAGAAATTAATTCAACAGAAACGAGAAGCTTATTTTGTATTCTACTATTTTATTAGGTGGTGCTCTTAACTGATCAATTTCCTTTATTTGTGTTCCCTAACTTTATCTCATTGCAATTTTCTCAACTTCTTGAATTCTATTAATTAATTTGTTTTCATTATGTCTTGCCAATATTGAAAACTTTTTAAGGTATGAATTTTCCTCTAACTAACTACAGTTTTGGCTTCTTTCTTTGTTGTCTTAAATGTTAGTTAGAAGGGTACCTTCCAAAATTTCCCAAGTAGTTAACTTTTTTTTTTTAGTAGTTAACTTTTTTTTTAAAATTTATTTATTTGTCAGAGAGAGAGGGAGAGAGAGAGAGAGAGCGCGAGCACAGGCAGACAGAGTGGCAGGCAGAGGCAGAGGGAGAAGCAGGCTCCCCGCTGAGCAAGGAGCCCGATGTGGGACTCGATCCCAGGACGCTGGGATCATGACCTGAGCCGAAGGCAGCCGCTTAACCAACTGAGCCACCCAGGCGTCCCAGTAGTTAACTTTTTAAAAAAAATTAAACATTTACTTTTCATCTGCGGATTTGATTGCATTATAGTCAGAGAAAATGGCCTGGATGTTTTCTGCTTTTGCAAGTATACTGACTTTTTAAACTCTTTAATTTTTTTTTTTGGTAGTCTAATAAATAGTGCATATTTCCAGTGTCCTTTCGGTGCTGAATATAATGGTATATTCTATGTTTCCAGGAGACATGCTTTGATTTACAATTAATAAATCAACTTTATTAATTATATTATTCAGAACCTCTTTAATGTTATTTATTTCTTATCCTCTGTGATAGGTTAATACTGAAAG
The DNA here is from genome assembly GCA_004024625.1 of Mellivora capensis. Lineage (NCBI taxonomy): Eukaryota > Metazoa > Chordata > Mammalia > Carnivora > Mustelidae > Mellivora > Mellivora capensis. Next base: position 13,138 of record PISX010026794.1, on the reverse strand, counting down.
TAAATAAAATTTCTATAATGACTGTTTTGTTTACTTTCTCTTAAGACTTTGAACAATTTTTTTTTAAGATTGCATTTATTTTAGAGACAGAGAGAGTGGGAGCAGGGGGAGAAGCAGAGGGCGAGGAAAAAGGAGGGGAAGGAATCTCAAGCAGACTCCACACTGAGCAAAGAGCCCTACACGGGACTAAACCTCAGCACCCTGAGATTGTGACTTGAGTCGAAACCAAGAGTTAGGTGCTCAACTGAGCCACCTAGGTGCCCCTGAACAATTTTTATTTCTAATATTTTAATGCATAGAACTAAAATTTTGTATTTTATCAATGTCACCTTGTAACTACCCTGAATCCTCCCTGACTAAAGCCTGTTTACTACTTTTCTATTTGTATTTCTCTGATGCAATTTTTACTTTTCTTCCATTTTTACCTTTTTGTTACTTCATTATAGATGTAGCTTATAAACAGCATACAGTTATGGTTTTGTGTCCTAACCTGCAAATTGTTGTCTTTTAATAACAGAGTTTAATCAGCTTATATTATTATTATGATTGCTGTAATTCATCTTATTTATGCATTGAGGTTTTTTCTTGTGCTTTTTCTTTATTTCCTACTTTTTGCTATATGGACTGCATTTTCTTTTCAAATATTTTATTTATTTAGTTGACAGAGTGTACGAGAGAGCACAAGCAAGGGGAACAGCAGAGAGAGAGGGAAAAGCAGACTCCCTGCTGAGCAGGGAGCCCAGTGCAGAGCTCCATCCCAGGACTCTGGGATCATGACCTGAGCCGCTTAACCAACTAAGCCAATCAGGCGCCCCTGCATTTTCTTTTTCTTTGCTTTTCTTTTTTTTCCTTTAAGATTTTACTTATTTGACAGAGAGAGACACAGAAAGAGAAGAAACACAAGCAGGGGGAATGGAAGAGGGAGAAGCAGGCTTCCTGCTGAGCAGTGAGTGGGGCTCGATCCCAGGACCCTGGGATTATGACCTGAGCTGAAGACAGACGCTTAACTGACTGAGCCACCCAGGCGTCCCCCAGGAATCTGTATTTTGATCAACATCTGGTAGTTCTGACATCTGATATATTCAAAAAAGACCGAGGTGGAAGGTGTTTAGGTGCTCCACCAGCCTTGGGACAGCTCTCAAGGATTTCTCTTTGTGTCACCCTCTAGGCTATCAGCATATCCTCTCCACTTTACCTTCAAAACATATTCAGGGTCTGATCCTTCCTCACCAAATCCACTGCAACCCCCCTAGCTGAGACACCCCCTTCTGTCCTCTGAACTATTTGCCAGGACCTCCTAACTAAAACCCTTGTTTTCCTGCTGTCTGTGTGCCACACCACAGCCATATTGGGTCCTTAAAAAAATCAGATACCATCCCTTCCTGCTCAAAATTGTCTGTTAGGGACCGACATGTGTCCCTTCAAAGTTCCTATGTTGGGGCACCTGGGTGGCTCAGTGGGTTAAAGCCTCTGCCTTTGGCTCAGGTCATGATCCCAGGGTCCTGGGATTGAGCTGCACATTGGGCTCTCTGCTCAGCAGGGAGTCTGTTTTCCCCCCACCTCACCTGCCTCTCTGCCTACTTGTGATCTCTGTCAAATAAATAAATAAAATCTTTAGAAAAAAACAAAGAAAGTTCCTATATTGAGGCCCTAATCCCCAGCTCCTCAGAATGTGACTATTAAAGAGGTAATTAAGGTAAAATGCACTCTTTGGGGGGTGGAAAGAGGAAATGTGGACACAGACACACGTAGAGGGAGGACCATGTGAAGCACAGGGAGAAGACGGCCGTCTGCTAGCCAGGCACACAGGCCTCAGGAGAAACTGATCTGCCAACACCTCGATCTCAGACTTCCAGCCTCCAGAATTGTGAGGAAATCCATTTTTGTTGCTTAAGGTCCCTCGTCTGTGGCACTTTGTTGTGGTAACTGCAGTAAACTAATGTACCATTGGAGAATGGCTCCTGATCTCACCTCGAGAAAAAGTCAAAACTCTACCCACGCCTACCAAGACCTAAATGATAAATTTACCAGACTTGGTGCCTGCTGCTTGGGAACTCATTGTTTCAGCAAGTTGGCAGGCCGAGGAATTGCCATTGCTACATGGAAATGAGATCAACACGGTTACTGTTGCCGCAGGAAAAATCCAGTGGTGGAGGGAAAATTAGTCATCAATAAATATTAACCTTAATGGAGGTCACATTAATTAAAGGCTCATCTCTGAAAGCTTAGCCAATTTTGCTCCCCCTTCATAGCAGATCCTGGGAACAATTCTTTAGCTCTTTGTAGACTGGCCAGGACCACACACATCGCCCTTAGTCATTGGACCTGGCTATTGATGGCGGGTTAAGGGATGAATATAGTAACACTTGTGATTGCTCATTGTAACTGAAGGACCATAAACCTCTAGCCTGGTTGCATTTTTTCGACCTGAGATGTCACAACAGCTTCAGGGAGATTGCTGGCCGACTCCTGTCTGGGGCAGGTGGCCCATATCCCATCCAGGAAATCAGCTGTTTCTTGCCCTGGAGGCCATTGTTCTTAATGAGGAGAGGGAAGACAGATTTAAATGAACTGTTTGGGGAAGGGAGGTGGGGAAGGAAAGGAGAGAGGGTTTCGGTGAAGAGCATAAATGAAGATATAGTTAGTGTTGCTGGCACCATCCAAATCCTGCTGACCAGATTCTTAGTTTGCTGGGGTGGCCATAACAGAATACCACAGACTGGGGGGCTGCCGTGATAGAGATGTGCCTTCTCACAGCTCTGGAAGCTGGGAAGTCTTGACATCAAGGTGTCAGCAGGATTGGTTTCTTCTGAGGCCTTGTCTCCTTGGTTTGCTGATGGTGGCCTTCCCACGGTGCTTTCACAATGGCCTCCTCTCTGTGCGCATGAATATCCCTGGTGTCTCTCTGAGGTCCTAGTCTCTTCTTATAAGGACGCCAGTCCTGTTGGACTAGGGTCCACCCTAATGGCCTCATTTTAACATAATCACCTCTTTAGAGGCCCTTTCTCCAAATACAGTCACATTCTGAGGTCCTGGAGGTTAGTGCTTGGGCATATGAATTTGGGGGCAGGATGAAAATGGGGGCAGCCATTCTGAGTATTTTTTGTTAATGACTTACAACTGTCCCCACCTCCAGAGAATTGGTCTTGGCCAACCAGGGTCCCCTTGCCTACGTGGTTACTCTTACCTGGTTGTATAAAAGGCTGGTCCTTTTGGCTCAAGGTGAGACCAGCATAGTGGAGGGAGCCATGCCACAGAGCTGTCTTGGGGTCATGCTAAGGGTAGATTCCACATGGAACCACATCTTTCTCAGCTTCTTCCTCTGCACCATTCTGCTTCCCTCACTCCCCTTCTTCTGGGAGAACTCCTCCAGTTAGTCATGTATGTCTGAATCCCCACATCAGGCTCTGCTTCTAGGGGGCCTGATTTAGGACAGTGTTATCTTAGGTCTTCTCTAGGATTATTCCAATTCTAACCCTAGAATCTAAGAATGGAAAATGGAAGTGACTGACACTATATTTGGTCTCCTTCACCTTTGAAACGGCCCCTGAATCTGGCCCCTCCTTCCTACAGCCACAATCCTAAGTCGGTCATCATGACCTCTTTCCTAGACAATAACTCACAACAAGGCTCCCTGCCTCTTTCTCTCCACATCTTCTTCGAAGTGTCTTCTTGTAAAACTATTACTGTAAACTTTGGTCTGGCTTAAAACTTTTTAAGACCCACCCAGCTTTCTCCTAATACCACCCTCCATCACTTACCCTTCTCTGCCTGCAGGAGACAGTCCATATTCCTTCGCATGGCCTTCAAGGCCATTCCCAGCTGGCCCCTCCTCACCTTTCCAGTCCCCAGACTCAGCAGATGGGGTGTTAATTCATGTCACCTGCCCTCTCTACCTAGAATGAATGCTTTTTTCCTACCCTTGCATCCTCCCTGGGAAAAATTTTGCAGTGTTTCCAGGGACCCACCACCTCTCTATGCCCCCATCCTTGTCTGTTCTCCCTCTTTCCACTATCACAGCATACCAGCAACCTCTGTTTCACTGCTCTGTTATTCATTACATGTGGGGCTTCTCCTGCTAAAATATGGACTCTTGGAGGAGGGAAAGCAATGTGTTTTGTCCTTGAACTCTCAGAACCTGACACATAGCAGGTATTCACTAAATTTCTTTATTTTTAAGATTTTATTTATTTATTTGACAGACAGAGATCACAAGTAGGCAGAGAGATAGGCAGAGAGACAGGCAGAGAGAGAGAGGAGGAAGCAGGCTCCCTGCTGTTCAGAGAGCCCGATGAGGGGCTCGATCCCAGGACCCCGGGACCATGACCTGAGCCGATGGCAGAGGCTTTAACCCACTGAGCCACCCAGGCGCCCCACTCACTAAATTTCTTCTTTTTTTTTTTTTTTTTTTTTTAAATTTCTGATGAATGGAACTGAACATGGCTTAGGGGCAGAAAGAGCCTGATTAGATATTACCTCACATCTGTCAACATGGCTAAAATAAAAAACATGAGAAATAACAAGTTTCGGCAAGGATGTGGAGAAAAAGGAACCCTTGTGCACTGCTGATAGGAATGCAAACTGATGCAGTCACTGTGGAAGACAGTATGGAGGTTTCTCAAAAAATTAAAAATAGGGGCACCTGGGAGGTTCAATTGGTTAAGTATCTGCCTTCAGCTCAGGTCATGATACCAGGGTCCTGGGATGAGCCCTGCATCAGGCTCCCTGCTCAGTGGGGAGTCTGTTTCTCTCTCTCCCTCTACATCTCCCTGTCCCCCTCTGTGTGCTTGTTCTCTCTCTCTCTCTCAAATAAGTAAAAGAAATATTTAAAAAATAATAAAAATCTTTTAAAAAGATATATGCAGTCTTATTTATTGTAGCATTATTTACAATAGCCAAAATATGGAAGCAACCCAAGTGTCCATCCATAGATGAATGAATAAAGAAGACATGATACATATGTATACAGTGGAATGTTACTTACCCATAAATAAAGAATGAAGTCTTGTCCTTTGCAGAAACATGGATGGATCTAGAGGCTATAATACTAAGTGAAATAAGTCAGTCAGAGAAAGACAAATACCATATGACTTCACTTATATGTGGAATTTAAGAAACAAAACAAGAAAGAAATATAAAAAGAGATAAGCCAAAAAACAGTCTCTTAAATACAGAAAACAAATTGGTGGTCACCAGAGGGGAGGTGGGCGGGGGGGATGGGTGAGATAGGTGAAGGGGATTAAGAGTTCACTTACCATGATGCCTACTGAAGAATGTATAGATTGTTGAATCACTATATCGTACACCTGAAACTAATATAATACTGAATGTCAATTATACTGGAATTTTCAAAAAGATTTTATTTATTTATTTGACAGAGAGAGAGAGAGCACGCACAAGCAGGGGGAGTGGCAGGCAGAGGATGAGGGAGAGGGTGCATGTCTTCAATTTCGACAATAGCATCACCCAATATTCCAAAGTGGTTACACCTGTTTATATTCCCACCAGTGGTATAACAACATCTCCGTTTTCTATAGCTTTCTCAGGTCTTGGTATCCTCGGAGTATAGGATTACTGATTATTCTACACAAATGGAGGAATATCATATAGTTTATTCTCCAATCTTGCCTTCTTAAACATGTCTTAGAATTTATGCCATCTAGAAGACACAGATATTCATTTTCATGCTTACATAACACTGTATGGTATGAATGACCTTTTTCTCCCTCTAGTCTTGAATAATACATCATTTTCTACATAGAGATTATAGGGCAGAGATAGCCTGTATTCACAGTTCACACCTCTGCCCACAGCAGACATTACTAGTGGATCATGGCACTCTTTCCCACTGAGCACAGATGCAGCTTCAGATTCTTTCTCAGCCCAGTGCTCTAATACCTTGCTACTCAAAATGTAGTTCCCGGTCTGGCAGCCTCGGCATCACCTGGTAGCTTTTGTTGGGAATGCAAGATCTCAGACCTTGCTTTAAATTCATTGACTCAGATTCTGCATTTTAGCAATATTTCCAGGTGGTTCACCTGCACAAGGAACTCTAAGATGTGCTGGGGTAGGGTGCCTCTGGCAATCAGAGTTGTTGGATGAAATACGGATGTCCTCCCTAATCCAGAGGCACACTTCAAGGCTCTGTCCTTGATCCTTTCCAAGCACTTATCTGTGCAGGCATGAGCACACAGGGCAGGCTGCTCTGATCTGCTGACAGTAAGAAAAACTGGATTACAGAATCAACACTGGGAAGCTGAAGTGAAGGACTGACTCTAACCATCAGGTGGAACAAAATTCGACCAAGACAAAAGGCTTCATAGGAGTCTATTCTAGCATAGGGGAACATGGAATATGGTATCTGTTCTAGAGCATTAACCCCGTGTCCTACAGAAGGGTTCCATTCCAGATTAGTTTGGGGAGCACAGCCATGCTTTTCCCTCCTCTTATAAAGTCAGTTAACACACCAGCAGATACAGAGGATCTGAGATGACATAGTAGTCAGTTATCTTTGTTTAATTCAACAGTCCCCAAACAGAACTCTTTCTATCACCTATTAATAACTACAGAATTGGTGTTCCATGGAACCCAGTGTGGGAAACTCTGGTTTGGGACTTAGTTTATAGTCTATGAAAGAGACAAAGCGAGCTTTGAAACACATAAAGGGAAGTACGTTTTCAGGGAGAGAGGAAGTGCACAGCTCCCTACAGTCTGATGAGCACTATGCTGACTTCAGAGGTTTGCTAAAGAGGGACACTGAAAGGTTCAAATGTCTCCAGAGATGAGCCTCAGGACAGGATGGGCCACGCCACAACTGTCCTACAGTGAATGTTTAACTCAGAGCAGATTTGCCTTTCCTGTCTCAACACATGATGACAGTGATGGGGTGAGGGACAGAGGGCAGGGCATCCGAACAGCTTAAAAAGTCCCCAGAAGATGGACAATGCTCTGGGGGAGTCCCCTCCCCAGGGACTTGTGATCTCTCTCTCTCTCTCTCTCTGTCAAGTAAATAAACAAAATCCTTTTTTTTAAGATTTATTTATTTATTTACTTGACAGACAGCGATCACAAGTAGGCAGAGAAGCAGGCTGAGAGAGAGGGGGAAGCAGGCTCCTCGCTGAGCAGAGAGCCTGATGTGGGGCTCGATCCCAGAACCCTGGGATCATGACCTGAGCCGAAGGCAGAGGCTTTAACCCACTGAGCCACCCAGGCACCCCTATAAATAAAATCTTAAAAAAAAAAAAAAGAAACGCAATAAAATAGACATTTCTGAAAAATGTTACTAAAGATAGAAAAGGATAATAAAAAGATAACATTTGTAATAAGAACAACAGAGCATAGACATTTCAACAGACAAAAATATTAGGTATAATTTTATAGCTACAACTTTGAAAATTCAGACAAATCTAGGAATTTTGTGAATGAAATAAAAATTTCCAATAAACATATGAATAGATGGAAAATATCATAGAAAGCAGGTTTGGTTTCTTCATATGCAATAATTTCCTAACAAACTGGAATGGCCCATGAATGGCATGACCTAGATCTCTAGGAAGGGAATATCAAAGGCTTAGATGCAGGTTGACCAGTTGTCAGGAGCGATGAAGACTCTCTTAAGAGGGACTGGAACAGAGAATTCTCTTTCTTTGATTTTCATGGTCCACCTCCCTTAGCTGTTTGTTGTTTTTTCCAGTGGCCCTTGTTATGGGCTCTGACAATCTCTTAGAGACTAGTAGGCAGCAAAGAGGCAGTCGCTATGGCCAGGAGGCCAGAGCAGAGGCCCCTTACTATCACCAGCTTCCCAGATTCCTATGTGGGGATGCTTCTGGAATAATTGGTTAAAGTCAGGGCTTGTGTAAAGACTGGGCTCAGAGCAGGGCTCTGGCATAAAGGGCAGGAAGTGACCAACCCACAGACTGGACCACAGAGGTTGTGACTCACTGGTTGTGTGGGATGCAGGTCCACGCCCTGACAGGCCGGCTACCACAACTGTAGGTCAGATTGGAGTTGCACTGGAGGTGGGCAGAGCCAGCATGAGGGGTGGGTTGCATTGGAAACTCCCATCCATGTGAGGACCAGAGAAGTGGGAACTGATCTGAGCAAGGGACAGAGGGACTGCTATGCCATGGAAGGAGCCTACAAAATTTCCTGGCTTTGGCCTCTGCCCTCAGCCCTAGCTCTGTTCTGCCCACACACCCACACTGACCCAGACTGGGAAACCTCACAGCCTTGCCCAGTCATGGTCAAGCCAATCATGGCCAGCACACTCAGTTGGTGACACATCATTGACACACTGGCAAGCCTCCTGGACTGGGCTGGGACTGGCCAGCCAAGTCCTGGGTACTGGCCTTGGGCCATTTTGCCAGCCTGTCAGGGTGGAGTCAGTTTTCCCTGAAGGACACTGCCTTCCCTGATGGAGGATGTGAAATGCTTCTCTGTCCCCCTAGGGTTCTAAAGGCCATCACAGAGGGGGACAAGACTGGGGAGCGGAGACAAGGATATTTCTTTAAAAACAACAAAAAAAAATGTCAAAACCCCAAACATGCCCAAAGAACCTTACTCACAGCTGTGATTCACAGAGTTTATACCTGGAACATTTCTGGGATCAGACAGAACATCACCGACCTGGGTCAGCTCGCAGATACGAGTGTGCTCATCCCCGCCACTGACCTTTTTGTTTGCAATTTCCGCCCCCCCAACCAGGGTCCCCAGCTCCTAACCGGTACAGATCTGATCCCCCGCTTACAGCTGCTAGGTGTCCCTGTTGACCTCAGAAGAAGCTAATGTTCCCTCTAGTCTTAGTTTGAGTTCTAACAGAAGCAGATTTGGGGTGTAAGTAGTTTGGGAGTGATTCCAGGAAGCAGTGGGGAAGTCATACAGAGAAGGAAGGAAATCCAAGGAAGAGAAGCCCGAAGAAGTTGTCATGATACCCAGAACTCTCCCTGGGGTGGAAGCCCAGGCTCCCTGCTCTGCCATCCTCTTGTCCCAGGCGAGCCAAGAGCCGGGGCAAGTGGCAGGTGGCACTCTTCCACCACAGTGGTTCCAGTCATCCAGGTGTAAGGGGAAAGCAGGATTTAATTATTGAGTGGGAGAAGACTCAACAAATATTTGTAGGAGAGGATTTTTGCCCACCCTGGGCAAATCACCTGGCGGGTTTTATTAGTTTGTTGTGATTGGTGGTGGGGTCTGCTCTGGAGCGAGTGTGTGGCAGAGGAAAAGAAACAGGTTTCTCAGAAGATACTGGGGATTTTGTTTGTGTGTTTGTTTTTTCTTGTTTGCTGGGAGCTGGCATTGCCCCATTTCCGGGTGAATGGCAACGGAGTGGTTGTCAGGAAATACTCAAAAGTCAGAGGGTCATATCTGTAGATGCCCCAGAAATGACAGGAAAACTTGGAAGTGGGAATGTATTTGACTCCAGTCATTAGTGAATGTCTTGGCTCTGGAAATATGGGTCACTGGGCTCCATGTGGCTTACCAAGGGGCTGCAGCAAGTCAAGAATACACAGACGGGGCACCTGGATGGCTCGGTGGGTTAAGCATTAGCCTCTTGATTTTGGCTAGGTCATGATCGTGAGACAGCCCCACATCGGGCTTCACGCTGAGTGTGGGGCCTGCTTAAGATTCTCTCTCTCTCTCGGGGCACCTGGGTGGCTCAGTGAGTTAAGCCACTGCCTTCAGCTCGGGTCATGATCTCAGGGTCCTGGGATCGAGCCCCGCATCGGGCTCCCTGCTCAGCGGGGAACCTGCTTCCCTCCTCTCTCTCTGCCTGCCTCTCTGCCTACTTGTGATCTCTCTCTCTGTCTAATAAATAAATAAAATCTTAAAAAAAAAAAAAGATTCTCTCTCTCTCCCTCTCCTTCTGCCCCTCCACACCACTCTCTCTCTCAAACAAACTGTCACAAAAAACTCTCAAATAAACAGTCACAAGTAAACTGACAGAAACAGATGTGAGAATGGGGAGATGTGGAGCTGGAGAAAGATGGGGACATAAAGAGACATAAAAGGATATCTAGGTTTTTAATTACAGTGATATATATAACAAGATGAATCTAGACAACGGTATGTGCATTTAGAGAAAGAGATACCCAGAAAAATACAAAGAGGTATTATAACATATATATAAATCTGTGTGTGGTGAGATTGTTCATGGATATTTTCTCTTTCTACTTATCAAATATATTCTGCTTTTCCAAAATGAGCTTGGGTCATTTGTCCAAAAATAAGGGTTGCTTTGTTTTGTTTTAAAGACTGAAGATAGAGAAAAAGTATACAACAGCTTGTAGGAAGCTGTCAGACTAGTGGACACCTTCACTTATCTCCCATCTAGGGTTGAGGCAATAGAGGGTTTACAGCATCAGGGAGGAGAGGGAACTGGCTACCCTGGAAAAAAGTTCAAAGCTATGCCAGGAAGGTCCAGAAAGAGAGGATGGGTTGGTGGCGCTGTCTTCTGTCTGGGACGGGACACAGCCCCAAGGGACAGAGCTGAGAGACAAAGAGTTAAGCTAGGGCAGGTCACATCATTTAAGCTCTGGATAGAAGAATGTTTTATTACCAGAGTCTCCAAATTCCCTTTTACTACTTAGCCAATTTGAGTCAGACTGTTTTTCTTTTATTTGCACCCTTAAGAATCCTTATTTGCACCTTAATGATTCATTGACTTTTTCTGGAAGTAGCCCTATTTTGAGACTATTTTAAGAAGTTTCTTATACATTCTGAATGCTCCATTTTTAAGGGTGAAGTAAAAAGAAACTTTTCCCCTGGAGGAAGGGGGGAATTGGTATTTAATGGAGTTTCATGGAGTTTCAGTTTTACAAGATGAAAAGATCCTAATGGTGGGTCACAAAATATGAATTTATTTCACACTATCAAACCAGACACTTAAAAATAATTAAGATGGTAAATTTAATGTTAGGTATTTTTTTTACCACAATAAAAAAAAAAGCATGCAGAATGTGAGCTTATATATATTACCTAAGTACTGCAAGCTGGGCAGTTCAAATAAGTGTGTCTTATGGCATGTAAGTTATATCCTGGTAAAATGGATTTTTATTTTTTAAATTTTTTATTATTTCTAAAGATGTATTTATTTATTTGAGAGAGAGTGCATGCACATGCACGAGCAGGGGGAGTGGCAGAGGGAGAGAATCTTCAAGCAGACTCCCCACCTGAGCAGGGAGCCCAGCACAGGGCTCTACCCCACGACCCAGGATATCATGACCTGAGCCAAAATCAAAAGTCGGTTGCCCCACCAACTGAGTCACCCAGGCGCCCCATGGTAAAATTGATTAAAAAAAAAAAAAAAAAAAAAAAGAAGCATTTCCTTACGGGGCCCAGCCTCAGGATGTCCCATAAGTGTACATTTCATGATCATTGTCAGGATTTCCAGCAACAGATCAAGCGCCCAACTCCATCACTGGACAGGCAGCACTGTGGTTTGTTTTCACACCCCCAGAAGATAACATGATACAGTGATTTAAGGGACAACCATTAAATACTACTGAATGAATGGACCCACCAGTGTGTGGATGCCTGTTCCATATTCTCTAATTGATATTCTTTGATTCATATACTCGGTCAACAAATATTTACTGAGTGGTCACAAATACTTACTAGTGATCAAATATTTACATGTACTGTCCTAGGTGTTGAGGATTCAGTAGTGACCAAAACAGACAAAAATCTGGGCCCTCATGGGTTACATTCTAGTAAAGGAGATACACATTAATAATATAAATGAGCAAATAAATGTATTCCACAATGGATGGTGGTAAGTATGAAGGAGAAAAATCAGTCAGGATAAGGAACAAGGAGGATGGTTAGCATCACTGGGAAGGTGACATTTGAGCGAAGACTTCAAAAACAAACCACAAAGATCCACCCTAGCGCTTGGTGGATGTGTCATGTGAGGCAGAGCAGGGAGGAAATTGCAGGGGGAGGAAAGGGAGGATGCAGACATGTCAGTTATATATGGTGGGGGGGGGGCAAGCTTTATTGGGTGTGTGATCTGTAGTCACACAGAGACTCATGCTCAGAAGGGCCCCATGCGTGCTTTAATGCTCTGCTATCACCATCTTGACCATTTTTAATAGTTTTTAAATAAGGGACCTGTATATTTGTTTTTAAAGATTTTCTTTTTAAGTAATCTCCACACTCAGCATGGGGGTCGAACTCACAACCCTGAGATCAAGAGTCAGAGGCTCTACCGACTAAGCCAGCCAGGTGCCCCTCAACTGGTCTGTATTTTCATTTTGCACTGGGGCCCAAAGATTACGTAGTTGGTCCTACACACAGTACTTTACTCTTTTGGATAGCCTATGCCTTTTCTCCAACACTCCCTTTGAAAGCACAGATACTTCCAGAAAACATGGATGGTTTGCAATTCTAATACATTGGCGTGAATTGCTTTTCCTCAGAGAGCTGTGACATAGGAGACAGCAGTTGTACCAGTCAGGATAGCTGTGTAACAGAAACCCCCAGATGCAGTAGCTTAAAACAGCAAAGGTTTATTTCCCTCTCACTTTAGGTATTCATCATGGGTCAGCTGGGGTCTCTGCTGTGAGTCATCCTCACTCCCGGACTGAGGCAGAGGGTGAGTTAAAACATGGGAAATTGTGTAATGGACCTAAAAGCTTCTTCTCAGAAGTGACACCCATCTTGTGAGATGGAGCCCATCATATCCCACTGGGCTCACGATGGGTGTGGAGCCTGCTTAAGATTCTCTCCATGTAGGGATGCCTGGGTAGCTCAGTTGGTTAAGTGGCTGCCTTCGGCTCAGGTCATGATCCCAGAGTCCTGAGATCAAGTCCCACATTGGGCTTCTTGCTCGGCAGGGAGCCTGCTTCTCCCTCTGCCTCTGCCTGCCACTCTGTCTGCCTGTGCTCGCTCGCTCCCTCTCCCTCTCTCTCTGAAAAATAAATTAATTAAAGATTCTCTCCATGTAATCCATCAAAATCCTTGAGGAGAACGCAGGCAGCAACCTCTTCGACCTCAGCCGCAGCAACGTCTTCCTAGGAACATCGCCAAAGGCAAGGGAAGCAAGGGCAAAAATGAACTATTGGGATTTCATCAAGATCAAAAGCTTTTGCACAGCAAAGGAAACAGTTAACAAAACCAAAAGACAACTGACAGAATGGGAGAA
>PISX010026793.1:0-23714 GCA_004024625.1 Mellivora capensis | reverse complement strand
CTGAATTTGTTACAGTCTATAGAAGTAAACAGAGGATTAGATGTTTCTTCTTGGCTAATTGTAATTCAAAAGGGAGAAGAGTTTTAAGAACTCCTTTTTTTTTTTCTCAGAAAAAACTAAAAGGGAAATTTCTAACTTGGAGGAAATAAGAAAAAGTTAAAACACAAAAATTGATTACCTACTTCTCAGGTTATTATAAAATAAAACCAAATTCCTAAGAAACCCATTTTTAGTAGGAATCTAGATACACTTTTTCCTCTAGGGAACAAGTGTACACAAAGCTTTTGACTCAAAAGAGATTCATTGCATGAACACAAAGAGGAGCTACAGCTAAAATGGTGTGGGGAGAGGAAGGAATAAATCTGGAAGCTGAGACTCTAGGAAGACTTTAGAAAGTGTTTACTAGGCTGGAATAGAATAGTTTGATGGACTGGAAGGAGCACTAGAGTGGAAGATGACCTATGCCTTTAGGTCATGTTCAAAGAATTATTCACAGTCCTGTGTTGTCTCATGGAAATACTTTGTCTTGACTTTGGGTCATAAGTCTTTGTAAGGTAGTACTTTTAAATAAAACACCAACTACGTACATATGATGATTTCAGTTCTTGTTATCCACTATAGATAGACACATGTTTGCAAAATTAGTACTGTTTACAGAGTGGAAAGTCAGCAGCCAAAATCAAAAGAATAAAAAAAAAAAACCCTACATAATTTTAATTAACAATTTAAAAAATAGTAATTAATAAAGTAAACATTTTGTAATTGTCATTTTGCTCCGAGTTGTTTCTGTGGGGAGAGTGTTGATTGATAAGAACAGTAAAATATGAGAAAGAAGTAAATGCAGAGTCACAGAGAAGATTTAGGGGAGCAGGGCGGGGATGGCTGTGGTACCACCACCACCACAGCTGACATGCATTTACAGATTTGGGATACATCTGGAGAGGCAAAACTCGGGGACTCTGGGTTCTAAAAAGAGAAAAGGCTTTATTTCAGCTTGGGGAAAAGAAAAAAGAAATAAAAAACAACTCATAGTTTTCACCGAGCTGAAAACTGAATGGCTTGGACCAAAATGTGGCTCGATTTTAAAGCTTTACAGAAAATTCCATTATTGACAAGTGTGTCTTCAACGAAAGCCCCAAGTTGCACTTAGTGTGCTAAGTGAACAGAAGTTAAGACTTGAGAATCCTTCCACCTATAGCCCTGAAGCAGAGTTCTGTACAAGTTGTCTGGAATGACTGATGGGGACCGTCTTTGGAAGGAGAATAAGAGGTAAGTGTGAGGTACCCTCATCCTGAGCTCTAGTCCAGCAAGGAACCTGTCACTCCTAAATGTTCAGGTGCTTTCAAACAAAAGTGAAGACAAAAGACAGGAATTCAGGTTAGAGTTTTGCTGCATGAGGAGTCAAAGATTTCTGTAGCTACTATAAATGTCGGTCTACAAAATGAAGTATATGAGAAATACCATTTCCTTATCTTCTAGAACTCAGAATATTTTATGACTCTAAGTCTCATTTCCACTAGGATGGAGAGAAAATTTCACCGTAGTCATTGCTACGTGCATTGTTTCATCACCTCATGTTCCCAGGCTCTATGGCTGGGTTCTGTGGGCTTAACATGAGAGCAAGTCATTTCATGGGGGGAGAGGGTGCACTGGAAATTCCCGTCCCGTCCTTGGTGGTGACTCTTCCCAGCTTTGCCACGAGCATGGAAATAAGAACTGGCAGCCCCGAGGGCTGTGGAACCGAGATGTATTTTATTTGACCGGCACAATGTTTAGATGTTCTCCATGATGCTGTGGGTTGGTTTGCACTTTCTGTAGCTCACCATACTTTTCAGCACTCCTTGTAGCCTTTAAAGAGGTTGTTTTTCTCATTTACATCATCTCTCTGGTCCTTGAAGGCGTTGAGCTGCAGCCTCAAATAAGAGTCTTCAAACTCTGCTCAGTTTTTGCCAAAAGAAAACACTGTACATCAGAGCAAATTCCCAAGCATTCTTCCTTGGTCTGAGCCATACTTTATTAGGAACTTGTGTATTTGGTGTCAAAATGTCCTTTTGTAAATGTCTCTTCTTTTAAAAAATGATGTATGAATAGATGGTGCTTAGTTTTACAGTTTTGTTGTTTTCTTTTTAATCTTAAAAGTTCTTGCTTGGTGAAATAGAAATAAGCAATCCTATGTTGGTCTCTGTTTAAAGAAAACTGCTCTGGGAAATAGAAAATACTGAGAGCCATATGATTTGATATCATGATTTAAATCATTTGGTATGATAAGAAATATGTAAATAAATATTACTCCATTTGTTTCCCCCAGAAATTTGTCTTGGGATGACTTTAAAGTACTAAATGAAAGTACTTGATGGAAATGTTTACATATGTATTATTTTGTACTTGAGAAGTACTTGACTTTAAAAAGTGACTACATGCTTACTGTTTAGTGTATGCACTTCATATTATTTCTGTGTAGGGCTCTGTGGTGGTGGGGACAATGCCTTTTATTTGTTTTGGTTGTTTTTTTCATCCCCAATGCTACACATGGCAGGCTCATTGTAGGTGCCTGGTAAATGGTAAAGATACTAACTCAAGGAAGTTAGGATCTTTGGTGGCTAACAATTGAGCAGAGTCTATTAAAATTAAAAACCTCTTGTGTTATCATTGGGCAGTCTCACTTCTAGGTCTCTAACCTCTAAAATTTATGGCATGTGTAGATAAAGGTATACAGACAATGATATTCTGTGCAGCCTTGTTTGTAAAAGGAGCATTGGACAAGCCCAATCACCAATGGGTAAATGCTAACATAATTAGGGAACCTTCAAATAGGGGAACACAATGCAGTCCATTAAACAGAAGAAGGTGCTGACCTAGATCTATGTCCTATCCTGTTGTATGTTAAAAGCAGGTTGCAGACCAATATGTACAGTGTGTTTCTACATGCAAATAAGTAAGTAAATAAATTAAAAGAATGTTTCATGAGATATATAGAAGGAGAAAATTCAAGAATGGTGCCCACCAAGTGTAAAGAAGGGTTAACAGGGGCGCCTGGGTGTCTCAGTGGGTTAAGCATCTGCCTTGGGCTCAGGTCATGATCTCAGGGTCCTGGGATCGAGCCCCGCGTCGGGCTCTCTGCTCGGTGGCGAGCCTGCTTCCCCTTCTCTTTCTGCCTGCTGCTCTGCCTACTTGTGATCTCTCTCTCTGTCAAATAAATAAATAAAGTCTTAAAAAAAAAAAAAGAAGGGTTAACAATGAAGAGTCGGATCAGAAGGACCCTCTCCACTTCTTTCTTTATAGAATTTGTAAAGTAGTAGGATTATGGGAGGCTTTTATTTTGGAGGAAAATTTTAAAAAATAAATTCTCTAATGATGAAAAGATTTTTAATTTTTTTAAACTTGAAGGACTTTGCTTGTGAGCAAGCAGATTTTGCTTCAACTGAAGTCTATTTAAGGGCACCTGGGTGGCTCAGTGGGTTAAGCATCTCTCTTCAGCTCAGGTCATGATCCCAGAGTCCTGGGATCGAGCCCCATGCCGGACTCCCTGCTCAGTGTGGAGTCTGCTTCTCCTCTCCCCCTGCTGCTCCCCTTTGCTCAGTCTCTCTCCTGCATGCTCTCTCTCTCAAACAAAATCATAAATAAATAAAATCTTTAAAAAATCAAAATGTATTTAAAATAGTAACATATATCTCATTAATTTATTTGTATTATCTGCACTTCATTTGTGGTTTGTCCCAGGGAATATACAGGTGCACTCAGGTCAGGAGGCATTTTAGAATAGGAGAGATCTTCAACTGATCCAAAAGTACGGCAATGTCCAGCGGCAGCCTGGCACTGGTTACGTCATACTGTGCTCCACAACGCAGAGTACTAACCACTATATGATCACGGCTCATACTATGCTCCAAAGTAAGCAATACTGCAATTCCTTATGTAGCCTCATCAGGCTTTTTGCCAGGTGGGCTTCTCTTCACTGCTTGTCTGTGACCCTCTATGGCTTCCAGTCACCTGCTGGGTCGAAAGGAAGCTTCTAGAATGCTGTTCCTCAGGGCCTTCCACTGAACGCCTCCCTCCTCACCAGTCACCCTCTCCCATTTTGCTATGTTGACCTCCCTTTCTTTCTTACACAGGCTACCTCCTCCTTCTGCCCCTCCTTCTGAGCCTGTTTCAGACTCATTCTACCTTGCAGAGCTTCTAGAACTGACCCTTCCCCACTTAGTCCCTCCTCAGCCTTTAACAGGGAGCATTTACAGGTGAAGTCATTGGCACACAGTGAAAGAAAAACAGAAGTCAGCAATTGCCAACAATACAGACTAAATACTTTATTAGGTTCCAAATTGAGAAAATGGTAGCGTGAACCTATTTCAGTATAAATCCACTGCCCTCCGCAAAGAGCCTGCCTTAGCATCCGTGGCCCCCCAGTCGTGGTAGTGCCTGTACTCTTGGGGCCTCAGCAGGTACTGCCGCCCCTGGTAGTTGGGCAGCTCGTAGAGGACCCAGCAACCCTCCAGCACATGGAGGGAGCGGACCTCACTCAGGTGGAAGCGGTCCTGGATGCAGGAGCAGTCCTCGCTCAGCTCCGTCATGAGGCCTTTGTGGTCCTCTCTCTCATACAGCCGCAGCCTGTGGGAGCTTGCCTGCCTCCACCAAGAGAAGGAGCGGAAGAAGCAACCAAACAAGTGAACTTGGTAGGTTGGGGCACGGGATCGCCCATGTGAAAACCTGAGACTCTGACATTGCTGGGTATGTTGTGTATGGAGCAGTGTTCTACTGGCATTGAATACATGTTTGCATTCTCATTTTGTATTTCATATAGGACATCTAAATTTTAAGAGGTTCAAGGTCTGGGTTAGAGTCCATCAAGAATTCAAATATCCTGACTCCTCATTCCCTAATTTCCATTGATTGCTAGGTGATAAGTCAAACATATATTTTGGGCAAAAATGGAAAGTATTTTGACTAATATTCTTTTAATATGAGCATTATCTTTTTTTAAGAATAATAGGAGCGTTATCTCACAAATTTATAACTAAAGTTGGACTTTTAAAATCACATAGTTCCATGAAAATTAGTTTAAATAGTCACTTGGAGCCAGAATTCAACTGCTTTTCCCAATGAAGGGCAACTATGGCTTCCAAAGTTGGACACAAACTTTGAATAGCCTCTAATAACAATATAGTTTCCATTTTTTACAAGTTTGTAGTGGAACCCATCTAAGTCATTCATCACCAATTCTTTACTGTTAATTAAAGTTGCAATTTTACAATCTTGAGTTTTAAAAATGAATCTGTTCGCAATGTAGCCTCCTTATGTCCACCCAGCTTCCCACCGGCAAGTTTTGTTCTGTATCTCACTCTGAGAGTACATTTGTTACAGACAACATTGTAATGGACACAACGGGAGCAAAAATTAACCATAAAGCAGACCCTTCCCGTCAGTGAATTCTTGTTCGCTCTGCCATTTTTGTGCATTTCTCTATCTGGACTTATTAGGCAGTAGCTAACGCCCACGTTACCCCCTTAAGTGCTTTTAATGGCAAAACCTCCCTCCCCCTCACTGCGTCAGTAATACAGTGAGGACCCGTAGGCAGCGGGATGGAAAACAGGTGAGACTCACCTGCGGGATGAGACAGCAGGAGCGGACGGAGTCGCTGAGGCCCATCCACTGGTGGTAGTCGGGGTAGTCCCCGCGCCGCAGGAAGTACTGGTGGCCCTGGTAGTTGGGGCGCTCATAGAGCATCCAGCAGCCGCTGTCCACGCGGATGGAGTTGCAGCGGCTGAAGTAGGGCTGCAGGTTGGGGCAGTCGCTGCTGCACTCGTAGCAGCGGCCCTGGAAGCCGCGGTCCTCGTAGAAGGTGATCTGCAAAGGAAGAGGAGTCCCAATTAAATCAGTGGCTCCCAAAGGATCTGGGGTAGAGGCATTTTTCCCCCCTTTTATTTAACTTGCATCCTGCTCACCTTCCCCATGGCTGGTTGACACGGATGTGCGAGTTCAGTGTGATGGGCCGGGAGAGCCGCGGGTCTATATAGCAGGAGGGCTGCTGCGTTGGCAAGAACAACACAAAAGAGGCCCCCGGGGGTGAGTAAGGGGATTTTATGGATCCCTTTAACGTGCTGCATTCAGTGGAAATGCCTGTAGAGTTTGCCTTCATTCTCTGGTATATTCCAACGCTGTTCTGGATATGTCCTCGTTGAGTCCATAGACTTGCTTTTATTTGCATTCTTAGTGTTTTCTAAATTTATCAGCACATCAATCTGAACTTTTGACCTGAAATTCATGTCTCTACGGATATGACTCCATTATGCCCCATGTATTTTCTGGGGGAAAAAAATCTATGCCTTTATGGACGTGCTCCACAATTCCAGAGGCTGTCTGTGATGTAGAATTTCACAAATTGATCAATTTTCCTCGATGGCAGAGGTCACTGTAACTTAATTCTTTTTTCTTTTCTTTAAAAGATTTTATTATTTATTTATTTATTTGACAGACCGAGATCACAAGTAGGCAGAGAGGCAGGCGGGGGGTGGGGGTGGGGTGGGGGGAAGCAGGCTCCCCACCCTGAGTAGAGAGCCCAATGCGGGGCTTGATCCCAGGACCCTGGAATCATGACTCGAGCTGAAAGCAGAGGCTTTAACCCACTGAGCCACCCAGGCGCCCCAATTCTTTTTTTCTTTATATGATTTGCCAGTCTAGTGCAGGACACAGGTCTGGATTCTGATGTTTTGCTAGTTTTGACTGTGGTGACCTGATGCTTTAAGACATAGCTACTAACTTCTCCTTGGCTGGGTCTACTTCAGGCACTAGAAATCAGCCCCTGGAAGTCAGCTTGTGATAACAACCAAGGGGAAGATTTCTATGATCAGTGGGTCCCAAACTGAGAAGGGTATTGCTTTTTGGAGTGCTTCCCCTTTCCAGGGTTGGAGAGAGGTGGTAAAGCTTCATAAACTCAGAATTTCCACTTAGTAGCCACATGACATGGCAAACCTCATAGCCTCTCAGAGTCTGAGTTATTTCGTAGTACTTATAACCAGGGGATATAGTAAGTTGAAAAAGAAAGAAGGGGAAGAAAAGAGAGAGAGAGAGAGAGAGAGAAGTATTTGCATTCAGAAGCTGGCCTGGCTTTCAGAGCTAAGCCATGTTATTCCTCTGTTAGGCATAAACAGTTTGCCAGAACACCAACTTCAGGAAAACTTACTCTGAGACTCTGATGCAATGAGACAAAGTAAGGCCACTTCATAATTTTGTCTGAGCACAAGCAAAAAAAAAAAAGTCACTGCAGCACCCACATGATAGCAAACACCCCCTCTCTCAGTTCTTATGATTAACTGCTCCTTTTTATCAATTGAAGCTTTATCCTTCTAGCCCCACCCCCCACCACGAGTGGACTTATTGAGATATTCAATCACGAAATTACCCCCATGTTCTGACAACATCCAATTTAGAGTGAGCTTTTTTAGACTCTTCCCCAAGTCACCCAACCAAAGTGCAAATCCTATAATAATATCCTTTGCTAACACCCTTTGCTGAGACACCCATGCTTTTCCTGAATAGGTAATAAACCCAGCTTGTTCTGTGGCAGGTGTTTGGGGGGTCTTCGGCTGAAGGACATTGACATGAGTCAGTGGGATTATGTGTATAATGTGCTTGGCACATACTTGGCACAAATAAGCATTAAGTGAATGTTCTGTGTTAGTAACAGTGCGACATTACTAAGGCTGACTTCAGCCTGTTTATCTCCAAACACAGGCGATCCTCTCAAAGATGCCTGAAAAATTTCTCTGCTATGAAGCCATTTTTTAGTTAAAAAAAAAATAGATGTGGAGGGTACTTTAGATGTCATCTAGTGGCTTTCAAACTCTAGTGTGCAGAAAGAATCACCTGTGCTTGTTAAAACCGCAAATTGGTCCTATCCTCTCCCAGGATTTTGTATCTTTAGATGTGGAAAAGACTCCAGTAATCTTCATTTCCAAACAGCACCAGATCATTCTTGGATCAAACTTTAAAAAACACTGTTCTGGTTTACTCTTTTTTTTTTTTTTTCCTTTTAGTAAGAAAAATATGGTGTAGCCATCCCCAGCCAATGTTTTATTAGCACTTACACATTATTTTCCTTAAACATGTAGGCAGAAGACTCTCTGTTTTGTTCTACAAAGTTTTATATGCACATAATGAGAGAATCAGAGCAGAAATACCAGTACTTACATGATAGTGTTGATTAGACAGGAAAAGAGGTGAAGATCTCAGAAAATGCTGAATGCTAAACTTCAGTCTTTTTTTTTTTTTTTTTTTCTGGATCTTTCTTTCTCTCTCCCGGGCCTCCTGCCTTCCCTTCCTTTACCTACCTCTCCAATCTCCCCTCCCCATCACCTGACCCTGCAGCTGCCTTTCTTGGACTCTCATCATATCTCAGCTGGACTGTCCACAGTCTCCCAACTCTGTCCAGTCTTGCCTTCTTCAAAACTGCGTTCTGCCAGCATGCCAGGGTGATCAGAATCAGAACACCTCAAGTCATGTCACTGCTCTTGCCTGAATGCTTGTGTTCCCCCCCAAATGCATATGTTGGAACCCTCATCCCCACTCTGGTGATGTCTGGAGATGGGGCCTTGAGAGATAATTAGGTCTCGAGGGTGGAGACATCATGATAGGATTAGTGTTCTTAGATGCTAGAAAGATGGGAAAGAGCTTGTTTCCTCCCTCTGGATCTACTAGGACCCTGATCTCCAACTTCCCAACCTCCCGAACTGTGGGAAAGAAATGTATGTTGAAGTCATTCAGTCCCTGGTGTTTTGTTGTAGCAGCCTGAACTAAGGCAGCCGGTCACCTGCTTGAAACGCTTCACTGGCTCGCATTGTCTCTAGCATCGCGTACTGGTTCCTTAGCATGGCACCGCTGAGCTGAAATCCTCTGTCTCCAGACTTCCTGATGGGTCATACTGGATAACTTGTTTCCCAACGCACAATGTTATTTTCACATTTCTCATTCACCCCCACCCCTGTTTTGCTGAGATATAATTGAAATATTACATTGTGTAAGTTTAAGGTATACAACATGTAGATTTGATACATTTATATGGTGATTATACATTATATGGTGATTAGCACCATAGTGTAAGCTAATACCTGCATCACCTCCCATAATTAACATTTGTGTGTGTGCATGTGTGTAAACAGTTAAGATCTACTCTCTTAGCAAATTTCAAGTACATAATACAGTATTACTAATCATAACCACTATGCTGTCCATTAGATGACCAGATCCTATTCATCTTATAGCTGGAAGTTTATGCTATCCTTCTCTTGTTTTTAAATACACTGATCCTTCTCACTGAGATATCAGTTCTGCATTTTTCACCCAGAGAGATTTTACCCTTTTTTTCTTTTTAAGTTTCATCTCAGGTATCAATTCCTCTGTAAAGATTTTCTTGAACCTTTCCTACTCTTCCAGGTTGAATTTAATACTGACAACTTGGTTCTACCAAGCATCTTGCTCATGCCACTATAATGGTAATTATTACTTATCTAATTATTTTGTTTAGATATCAGTTTCTTGAAATAAATGAAGGCACCCCCTTTCTGGACCAGGACTATTTCGTCTTTATTTCTGTATTCTCACTAAGTGGCAGAATGAACTGGCACACAGAGGCTACTCAGTAAAATGCCTGGAGTTTATGAATGTTATTCCCTGGTCTGAAATCCATTGTTAGAATAGCCCACGGGACCTGTTTAGAGTGCTCAGCACAACAGGCATACACACTCACATCAAAGTTCAGTATTTGCAAATTTCAATGTGTAGGATGACACAAGCACTCTGCATTCGATCTATTTAATGGGCCTTTATAACAGGGGAGATGAGTAAGCAAAAGAGAGAAAACAGGAATGTTGTGTTGTCCCCTAAGCCTTCGGTTCCTTGGTAATTGTGTCTAATTTTTGTGTTTCCTGAGATATCAAATTAATACCACAACAGCAATGGCCAATTCTAGAGTATTGCTTAGTAATTTAGTGTCTGAGGTCCATCCAGCTGTTGGTCTTAACACCCACCTTCCTGCTTCCTAGTAACTAATGTAGCCTTTGTATCATACACAAGCTTGGTTAAATGAGATGCAGCCATTTGATTGGCAGCTATAACCTGAACAAAACTACGCCGAACAAGGAGGCTGAGTGAGACACCAAGGATCACGGTCACAGCACCAGCCTCAAGTTCTCCTTCTCAGCTTGTCTTTGGTGACTGTTCAACAGATGACAAGCAGATAGGGGGCAACCAATGACCCACCTCTGTTTAACTCCTATGGCATTCCATCTGGATCAAATTGGCTTTGGTGTGAAAAGCGGTACATTTCTTCTCACTCAAACGACAGGTGGATGTGATTGTCATTTTTATTTTAACAAACCCACAAGAAAATTTGAACCCCTAAGGTCTGGAGGGGAGGGAATAAGACAATGGCATCATCCAAACCTAACCCAAGGCAGCAAGGTAGGATAACTGGGGAGGGAAGCCATAATGAGGGATAACCTTGGAGGGTATAACTTAATATAACAGTTCGTGGCACTTCTTCATGGGATGACTTCAGTTTCTTTGCTTAGTGGTTCTTCTATAAGATTAGATTGGCCAGAAGACATAGGTTCAAAGGGAGAAAAGAGGGAAAAAGCAAGAAAAAGATTTAGAATCTGATGCTCACTTTGGCAACATGCATACTAAAAGGAGAGTGCTACAGAGAAGATTAACATGGCCCTTCAAAAGGATGACATGCAAATTCTTGAAACATTCCATATTGAAAAAAAAGATTCAAAATGTGGACTTACTATAAACTAGGATATATAGGAAATACTGGTGTGTATAGGGTATACAGGCTGACACTGGGGTTATCTTGAATTGTTTTTTCATCTTCATGGGGAAAAGGTTAGTGGGATCCTGTAGGATATCCCTTCTCCCATTCTTCTCTTGGAGACTGCTTTCCTCTCAGACCTTTCCCCTCTTTGAGGTTCCAGTGGGTACTTTTTAGAGCAGAGGGCGAGAAGGAGGAAGCATAGGTGAGGAGCTAGTTTGGTTGTATCCCCCCTCCGCCCATCCCCCACCATTATTTTAATGCTGGGATTAGAGGGAGGATACCATTCTCTTCGCCTGTTCCCCTGGGACGGGATGGAAACAGAATTTTCAAGAAGAAAAACTTGATTAGTGACATCCAGGATCTCTAATTTTATGTATTTTGGTTCAAGTGTTTCAGGATCATTTCCAGGTCTGAAGTCTGTGATTTTTATGCCTACCAAACAAAGTAACATTCAGCACTGCAAGAAGCTTTTGGCTTTCCAATTTATGTCTGCTATGTTATGACTGGCAAACAGAGAACTCTAGCTAATGTCTCCAGGGAGCCAACACTAGTGTTGGGATTTTAAGGGTTGAAGAACTGGGATTTAGGAAAAAATCAATAGCAAATAATTCAAGAATCTGACTTTTTTTTCCCAGGGAAAGAACTTTTATAAATAGCCTAACCATGTGCAACCAGTTTGCCTTGGACACTCCTGATTCATGCCTCTTGCCCTGTTATAATCCCTAATAGCACACACTTTTGCTCTCAGAAATGATTCAGGTTAAGCAACAAATCAGATGAGTGTTCTGTTCACAAGCCACATGGATGGTCGATATGGAGCCCTGGAAAGCACGGGAAGGAAAGAGGCTATAAAAAATGAACAGCCGTGTGGGAACAGCTAAGAACAAAGGAGAGACAAGCAAGAATGAGAAAGAAACCAGGCCACCCAGCAGCAGGTTGGAGCTTGCACACAGTTTAGAGCATGGCCATGTAATATTAAATTTGATATTGTTGTACTGCTGTGATCTAAAGTCCCCTCACAATCTCTGTAATGATGTTGGTTGTCCACATGAATGTTTTATGTGAGAGATGGTTCAGGAGCCCAAGGAAAGGAGCTATATCTCCCCCCCTCCTCCCCCCAGTTTATCCTGCATGATGTGGGTCACATGGGAGAAGACAAGATGATCCATCCAATGACAACGCAGGAGTTCAGAGTGTAGCATGACTGGGGAAAGCATAAATAACTCATTCCCTTTCCAGAATCACAAGAGATATTGAATACATATGTGTCAGAGAATGTGGGTACACAAGCTTCCCCCTCCACGTGAGAAGACGTTTCAGCCATTTCCTTAAAGTCTCAAAGAATGGGGTACGTTAGATGGATTTTGACCTGAAACTGTCATCTTCATTGTGGAACTTTGTAAGAAGCAGACAAAAAACCCATATTTAATTACTGCAGGGTGCTATTAGGGATGTTGTTTGCTCAGTATTCTCTTTACTAGGAAACTTTCTTTGAGGTTTCAGTACTGGGAATAGTTAGTCTAGTCTTGGATAATTCCTTTATTTGTCTCATGGACTCTGTTAGTCATGGAACTGATCTTGTTTCCCCTCTGTCTTAGCTCCTGGATTCAAATCTGGCTCTACCTACAACTGACAAAGTGCCTTAGAACGTGGGACTTGGGCTCGAACTTCGTTCCTGGAAGATAAATATCCCCAAAGGAAACACATATACAGTCAAACAAACTTCTCCAGAAAATGTCAATTCCTTGTTTTCCATTTAGTATTACTTTCCAGGTATGGTCATAATTCTTTACTTCCTATTAAAGTGATAGGAGGTGGGATTTCTCTATGTGTATGTGGTTTTTTGTAGAAATCCTGAAATTCTTCTATAAAAGAAGACAGTGAATTCTATTTGCACTGGAAATCTCCTGGAGGAATGAGGTATTGGCATGGAATTGCCTGCTGTTAGAAGGATAAAGAACGCAAGAGGGGAGAGTGACAAGTCCATTCATTTGTTTTTGAATCTAAAGGAAGTGTCTAGATGCTGAGATGACTTTCCTCATTAGCTAAGATTTGGACTATATAGAAAAGATGATGGAGATAAACTACAAGGATAACTTGGAGTGTTACAATAAGTCTTAGTTTAACATTATAGCGGCAAATTTATCCTTTTAAGACTAACCATAAATGTCTTTAGCCCAGTTGAATTGAACCCTGAGCCTACATGGTTTAGTCTTTAAAAGAATGCTAGCAATGATATCCTTTACTTTATCCCCCTTATAAGACATCGCTTCCAGGCATGAAAACTTCTGTCATTATATTTGGCTACGTGCCATTATTGTTTACGAAGTTTTAATAGATTTAAAGAAAAGCAGGACTCCATAGTGCCAGAAACACAAGCTAAGTATTTTATTGGATTCTAAAGGAGCAAAGTGGAGAACATAAATACTTTAGTAAAAATCCATTACTCGTCTGAAAGAACCAACTTTGGCATTCATGGCCCCCCAGTCAAGGTATCTCCTATACTCCCCGGGCCTCAGAAGGTACTGCCGTCCCCTGTAGCTGGGCATCTCATAAAGGACCCAGCAGCCCTCCAGCACATTGAGGGAGTGGATCTCATTGAGATGGAAGCAGTCCTGAAGAGAGGGACAATCATCCGTGGTCTCTGACATTTGTCCTCTGAAGTCATCCCGCTCGTAGATCCTCATTCTGAATGTGCCAGAGTGCTGAGGAGGCAGGCAGAAAAGAAAAGGTGAAATGAAGACAGGTGGAGAACAATTAAAGTTGTATCTCCTACACCTCCCTGGCCCCACCAGCCCAGAAGTTCCTGCAGTCTGGGTTTGCTTCCAGAACAATCCCGTTGCAGGGTTAAGGAGCATTCCTGCTCCCATCCCCACTGCCCCCCGCCTCCCCATCAGGCGTCTAATGATTTCTGGGCCATACTAGGGACAGACCTCGATAGCCCTTCAGTGCTATCCACCTGGTTCTGTCCTTGGCAGCTAAGGTTTGTCTCAGATAAAATTGATCATGTTGGGGCTTATTATTACAGAAGGTCCTTCTTGAAGAAGAAAACTGTAAGGCATCGGAAAGCAAAGTCCCATTTGATCTAGTACTCTGGTGGAAAAGAATCAACATTTAGTTATTTTCTCTAATATTTTTGGTTTTGTGTACAGCATAGAATGTAAGATTATTAAGCTTTTGTAGAAAAGAAGATGACACATTTTCTTTGTCTCTGTTTTGATCACCTCAGTGTCACTTCAGATTTCAACCTATCTGACGCTTGAGCTTCCTTTTTGGTCTCTTCCCTTGCCATCTTCATTTCCCTCAACAGCAAAAATCATCTCCATTGAGCTCTGTTTGGAGGACAGTATACCCCATGCCTTCCACACTCCAGCACATTCTTCTGAGAACTGTGCAAATTACTCTTTAGGAAATACTCAATCCCCAACTTTCAGTTTGGAGTTGCCCTTCCCTCTAGTTTATAACGCTTAGCGAGCTAATAAATACTGACCATGAAATTAGAATAACAACCAGAAGACAGGGCCTATCTTCTCCAGGAAGATCATTAAACAGAAAAGTGAGCCAAAGCAAGCAAGTGTGTATTAATCAATTAAGCAGATCCAGATTGTATCTAGAAGTTTTGATATATCATTTCTGAGTGGATACCACTCGGAATGACGACTTTAGGAAGCTATATCTTGAACACATGACAACTTCTGTTTTCCCAATGTGCTGTTTTCTCTCAATTCGTCTTTGGCTTTTTAATTTTTTTTTATTACATCTAAAATACAAAAATCTGGGAACGTGAGTGAAAAAGCAAGCCACAGAGTTCATGAAGAATGGCTTCCCATCTGAGACCTTCTCCTTTGGACTGCACGCAGTAGGCTCACTCTTGCTTTCTCTTTGGCTGAAGAACGATATTTGTTCATGGCTTTCACTTCCAAAGAGACCAGAGACTAGGACAGAGCCACACTCACCTGCGGGATGAGGCGGCAGGAACGGATGGAGTCGCTGAAGCCCATCCACTGCTGGTAGTCGGGGTAGTCCCCGCGCCGCAGGAAGTACTGGTGGCCCTGGTAGTTGGGGCGCTCATAGAGCATCCAGCAGCCGCTGTCCACGCGGATGGAGTTGCAGCGGCTGAAGTAGGGCTGCAGGTTGGGGCAGTCGCTGCTGCACTCGTAGCAGCGGCCCTGGAAGCCGCGGTCCTCGTAGAAGGTGATCTGCAAAATGGGAGATGTGGGAGCATGAGGCGATTTGCCCCCGCTGAAGAGGCTGAGCCGGGGCCGACCCTGAGCCTCAGATACCCGGCCCTTACCTTTCCCATTTTGGAGCGAGTGAGCAGGAGGCGTTGTCTGGGTGCTGTGAGGGCCGAGGGGGAGTGCCGCTGTATATATAGCAGCCCTGACTGCTGCCTCCGCAGGAAATCACACAAAAGGGGCCCATTTCGGTGAGTAAGGGGATTTGCCAGCTCCCTGGTCCTCCTCCCCCTGGCCATTGGGGTCAGCTGAATGGTTTACTCTCATTCTTTCTGGTAGGTTCGGGTTGTTCTAATTCACTAAAGCTGTTGTTGCCACCAAAATGAAAAGAGTCTTTACTCTTTTAGTTGAGCAAGAGGATGAGCGAAATTCTATCCCTGTGCTTTTATTTTGTCTCCGACTCTTTTTAGTTGACTCCTCAAAGGTCATTAAACCAAGTAATGTATTCTGCTCCGGGACTGGTGGTTGGTTTTATTTTTTTACTTTTATTAAATATCAGAATTTATATAATAAGGAGTCTTAAGGAAGAGGGAATCAAGTGAAATAATCTGTGACAGGGCTTTAAAAAGCATAAAGCTTAGTTCAAATTTGAGACTCTGTGGTCATCATTGTTATTTTGGGGTCTATCTTGAGTAAAATTGATACTTGACTGGAAATTTGTAGGCTCCTGGAGGCTGGGAATTCTTTCTTACTCCTTTCTGCCTCTGGGCCTAGAGCAGAGGGTTGGCACATAGTAGACCCTCAATACTTGGCTTTGACCTGAAAGAAAGCAGATAGCTAAGGCCTTATTATTCATATTATTCATAAAAATATGTTATTTATATTAACATGTAATAGGATTTCCACCTAAGGCCTTGGGTCAGAGGCCTATACTCAGACTTCTCGGTTATCTAGCCAGCTTTCAATGTTAGACCATCAGGGACCTGGATGGGGTCGGGTAGGGGGGTGAGTGGTAATTCCAGGACCTATACCATTGGTTGGTAGAGGAGTAAGCACTAGCAAGTGACACTAACTGTGCCCACCTACCCTGCCTGTCCCATGTCTTGCTTTCACAGTGCTTCCTCTAAGGTTATTTTTCTTCCCAGTACTCACAAACACCATGATATTGTTCAATAGGCATCACTGGTGCGGAACTTATTTAGGGATCGACGCTTACACACATCCACAGGCACTTCTGCAGTTTCCGTTACTGTTTGTGTCCTCCTGGGAAAATCACTTAATTTTACCAGGCTTCAGCTTCTCCATTTATGAAATAGGAGTGGGAATGAAAATCAAATGTGATAATGAACTCAAAAGTACACGATAAATTGTAAAGTAATACCAGTAGTAAAAAAAATCATATCATTCATATTAATAAATGCTAAAGATGGATAATATTAATAGGATTTCTTGGTACATCAATCAAAAATAAATATGAATGTGTTTCTGGGTTTTGACACCACAGGGTCTACACTTTTCCTTATTGTATGGAGACTAAGTGCGATCCACAGATAATATCATATATTAAGAAGCTTTGGTCTAACTTAGCAAGGACCTTCTGTTTGGTAATTTTGATTTCTACCATTTGCGTGTGATCTTGAAACAAGCTGTGCAGTCAGAGCAAATAGAGTCCTTGAAGTTCACCCACTGCTGGTGGCAGATGCCCCAGCCCGGCACAGGCAGCTCTTGCTGCCCACTTGCATGGGCTAAGTTGGCGCAGCTAAAGCAGGTCTGCAGGCCCTCGTGGTCACTGCTGCATGCATAGGAGGTAATCTGCAATGCAACACGCCTACAGTAAGGGAAATACCTGCCAAGAACACATTACCATGGGTTTCATTGACAAGACCCTGTTCTATAGCCATCCATGCTGGTGAACTGCAGATGCAGAAGCCAGAGTTGTTATCAGTGTAATAAAGGCTCAGGGATGTGTGCTTATACGCACATGTGTGCACATTTCAACCCAGTAGATGATTTAGGCCTGACTTGGCTAACAGTAGAATTTTGCTTTTTTTCCTCATGTCTCTAGTACCAATGCTGTCTTTGCCATGTGTTCAACTTTTACTTTTCATTATATTATAGCTCCTAAAGTGCTTTGGAGGTGATGGGAGAGAAAAGGTGATGTACAAAGGACAAGTCAAAAATGACCCTGCTCATTATTTGATTAAGCCTTTTCATGTTTAAAGAGAGAAATAATAGATATAGACACAATTCATGCTGAAAACAGTGGGGACGTTTGTTTTAAATCATAGCAGCCTGGGAGGGCCAACTAGGGAGAAAATGTGTTTCCGTTTTGCCTTCTAAATTCAAGATGTCTGTGAGGATCTGGACCAAGGGAGGGGAGCCATTCCTTGATATAGGAACATCTTCCCTTCTCAGAAGCGTATCAGATCTCACCCAGTCTAGGCAGCCTACGTCCCTCTTCTAGGACAGCTCCTCTCCAAACCAGCTTTTACTTGGCTGTCCCTTCTCTGAGCATCTACCGCCCTTCATGACCACCCAGCTTAGCTCCGCCTTTCTCATAGAATTTCTTCTTTTCCTTGTTTTCAGCAAGGTTATGAACTCGAGAATAAGGGCCACATCACACACTTCTTTATCCCTCATCACGATGTATTAGTTAAGTAGGTGGATAAGTAGAGCCCTGCCAACATAAGACCATGAAAAAATAAAGATTCTGTTTTGGGAAATGAGAACTCTCCCATGTGAGGTCACCTATGTGGATGTTCAGAGACATAGAAACCACTTTCTCCCACTCAATCAGGTACCACTCTCTGGTTCTGATGCCCTCTGCTTCTGCCTATCCTTGCGGACGTGGGAGGACTTGGAGGGAGGTTAAAAATGGCCCCCAAGCCCCAGGCTGGTGTGCATCCACAGCCTTCCTGCGGGGTGGGGAGGTGTTAGAGCACCACCAGGGCTATGCTGTTAGAGTCTCAGAACTTACTTCTAGCGGGTGAGGGAGAGGGACAGGGGAGTGGGCCTGAGAAAGAGAACAAAAATGAAAGAAAAAGTGGCAGACAACATTTTTTGTGAGGAAAAATAACAAGGGAGATTTTTAGCTACTTCCTTGTAGATTTTTAATATTATACTTTTAAAAAGATTTATTTATTTATTTATTTGAGAGAGAGAGAGAGAGAGAGAGCGGGGAAGAGGGAAGGAAGCGGACTCCCCACTGGGTGCAGAGTCCAGTGTGGGTGCTTCTTGTACTCTAGAAGATGGATGGATCAATGGAATAAGACTTCAGGTCCTGATGCTGTTCGGACAGGCTCCGTTATGTTTCTTTGTATTATCAGCCAATATCCCTAATTATGTTGGAGGTTAAGGCACTGAAGCCACTGAGACTTTTACCAGAAATATTTGAATACTGAGTTTAACTGTAAAATTATGAACAAGTTTTTAATTTTTATTCCATTTTTAATAACTGCAAAACTCCCTTTGGAAGCACTGGTCTTATTTAAATCAGAACTAAAATTTAGAAAGCTGTATAAGGTCCTCTAGGAAGGACCTTGGTTAAATAAACTTGTAGATCAAAATATTTGAATGGATCTGATATAATCCTGGTTTCTTCTAAAAACAAAATCATTCATTTAGGAGCCATTATAGTTGCCTGAGGCCTGTTAGAAGCCTGAGTGGAAATAGTTCATCGCCCCTCTCCTTCCCCTCCACACAAATGATGGCTTTTCCTGAAGCATTTGCAGACTTCTTTTCTGACTCTCTGGTAACCAGTCTCAAGTGAAATCTCTTGAGTTCATCAGCATGTCATTGACATGCCCCCGCTGAAGGAAGCCATGTCTATTTTCATTTAAGCAGTTAGGATTGAAACTGCAGCAAACCTTTTAGCACCCACCTGGCTCATGATGATGAAAATAATAATAGGTAATAATAAATAGCCTACTATATACAGAGTGTCTGGTGTGTTCCAGACATCGTACAAGGAATTTTGCACAAAGTACATCATGTAGCCAACACGGCACAATTATTGTGGGAATTTCTCCCAAATGTTTGTGAGATCTTGGGCAAGAACATGAATAGAGGGCACCTGCATGGCTCAGCCGTTAAGCATCTGCCTTCGGCTCAGGTCATAGTCCCAGGGTCCTGGGATCAAGCTCCATATCGGACTCCCTACTCAGGAGGAAGCCTGCTTCTCCCTCCCCCACTCCCCCTGCGTATGTTTCTTCTCTCGATGTCTCTCTCTCTGTCAAATAAATAAATACAATCTTTAAAAAAAAATAAATAGAGCATCTTTTACCTCTTTCCTCCTCTCTTTTCACTTCCTCACATGTCCACACTCTATCCACATGTTTCTTGCCCCCCTCCAATTCCCACAAATGGCTGCTTTTACTACGAGTGACCTTGGGAGGATAGGCCTGGTGACGACTTTTTTCTAGGTCTTGGAAACAAGGGTCTAAATAGAGGGAATTCTGGAGCTTCAGGTAAAAGGAGTGTGGTCTAGAAGAAGTGTGGGTTTGTCCCCAAGTTTCCACAGATTCCTGTTCTGTGGAGAAGACTGTAGCTAGAGGAGGCCAGAGTAAGACTCTCAGAGGCACCTGGTTCAGGAGAAGATCTGTGGCTGCCCAAGCCTAATCATAGTACTGATCACTAAAGAGAAAAAAATCCAAAAAGATAAAGATAGCTTGGAGAAAAAAATCCAAAAAGATAAAGATAGCTCGTAAGTGGAGGATGGGAATTGAACTGAGGTATGTCAGCCTCCAAGGCCTAAACTAATTGCCTCTGGATGTAACAACGGCTTGTTTTAGATGTTACCTTTCTAGGTGTTCCAATCTTATATCTTCCCTAAATTATATACTTCTCAATGTCATGCTTTTCTTTTAATTTATTAAAGGCCTAGCATCCTACTAGCCTGTGGTGCCCCTACCACCCTGAGTATCTTTGTCTTTAACAGGAGCTCTGGTAAGTTGTAGTGGACTCTTCAATTGACTGCTGCCAGGCTGAAGAAATAGGCATTACCTGATTATAAAAGGCTCTGTAATCCCTTATTCACTTATTTAGGTGTAGGTAGGCCTCTAAGACAGTGGTAATGGATGCCAGTCAAAGGGACATTGAAGATGTTCACATTTTCTCTACTTAAAGGAATTTCCTAGAAGACAACTAATTTTTTTTCTGATGTGTTTTCCTTATAACGTCCACATATATATGACAGTTATACACAACTGATGGAGTGATGACTACTCCTTACTGAGCCTTTGCTACATGCTGACTTCTTTACAGGAAGTAGCTCATTTAATCCTCATAAGATCATGCAAGTGGGAAAACTGAGGCTCAGGGAGATAAGTAACTTGCTCAAGGTCACCCGGCCATTAGGTGGTCAATCCAGGAACCAAGTGTATGGAGCTCAGGGCCTGCATTGGTAATCACTGAGATACCACACCTTGAAACCTAGTAGAGTCTTAAATTATCAGAGCTGGGAGGAAACATGGAACTCATCTTGTCCAGAACCTTCATTTTATAGAGAGGGAAACTTGTGGTATACTGAGCTTTGTGAGATCAAATGCGGGTTTGTTTTCTAAGCCTTAGTTCACCAGTTTAAAACAAAACCAAAACCTAAATTAACAAAATTATTTTCAGTTGGATATGTCACCTGGTTTTTCATTTTTGGTTAAAACAGAGTTCATATGTCATTAGTCACCCAACTAGAGGACAACATATGATGATTTAGCTAGGTCAGCAACAAAACCTTAAATCTTCTGTGTATTTGAAATTAATAAGAACCACATTTTGATAATATATGTGTCTTTGTATTTGTTATTTATCCTGTAAGTTCCTTCCATAAGAAGGAATCTTATTTTAGAAGAGTCTTCATTACTTAAGGTTCTGTACAGAACATTATTTTTTTTTAAAGATTCCTTCCTTCCTCTTACCTTTCTCCTCTTTTCTCTCTTCCCTTCCCTTCTCATCCCTTCCCTTCCCTTCCCTTCCTCTCCCCTCCTCTCTCCTCCTTCCCCTCCCCTCCCCTCTCCTCACCTCCGTTCCCTTCCCCTTCCTTCCCTTCCCTTCCCCTCCCCTCTTCTCCCCTCTCCTCTCCTCTTCCTTTTCTTTCTGTAATCTCCATACTCAATCTGGGGCTCCAACTCACAACCTTGAGATCAAGAGTTGCATGCTCTACTGACAGCCAGTCACCCCAGAGCATTAGATTTTAAAGGATCTTTATTAGGCTGTAATTCACATACTATGCAGTTGGTCCATTTAAAGCATATAATTAATGGTTTTAGTATGTTCATAGATATGCACAGCCATTGCTACAGTCAATTTAAGAACACGTTTGTCACTGCAATGAGGAATCCTGTGCTTTTTAGTTTCATTCATTTCATTATCTACCCACTCCTCCCAGCCCTAAGCAACCACTAATCAATTTACTGTCTCTGTAGATTTGCCCATTCTGGATATTTCATATCAATGGAATCCTATAGTATACATACTTTTGTGACTGGCTTCTTTCACTTTGCATACTGTTTTCAAGATTCATCCATGTTATAGCACGTATCAGTATATCATTCCTTTTTATGGCCAAATAGTATTCCATAATATGGATCTATCACATTTTATTGCTCTCGTCATCCATTTATAGACTTTGGGGTTGTTTTCACCTTTTGGCTATTGTGAATAGTACTGCTATAAACACTCATATATAAGTTTGTGTTTGAACACTGCTTTCAATTCTTTTGAATATATATCTGGAAGTAGAATCGCTGAATCATATGATAACTCTATGTTTAACTAGGGAACGGCCAAACTATTTTCCATAGTGGCTGTACAATTTTACATTCCCACCAGCAATTTATGAGAGTTCCAATCTCTCTACATCCTTACCAATATTCGTTATTTTCTGGGGCTACTCCCTCCCCCGCAAAATATCCTGGTGGCTATTAAGTGGTAGCCCATTGTGGTTTTAATTTGAATTTCCCTAAGAACTAACGCTGTTGAACATCTTTTCATTTGTTTATTGGCCATTTGTATATCTTCTTCAGAAAGATATATATTCAAGTCTTTTGCCCACCTTTTAATAATGTTGCTTGTCTTTGTGTTATTGAGTTGTAAGATATATACAACATCTGTTGTTTCCCGAGTTGTTAATTTTAGTCATTCTGACAAGTGTGAGGTGGTATCTTATTGAGGTTTGATTTGTATTTCTCTGATAATGAGTGACATTGAGCATTTTTCCTGTTTCTATTAGCCATTTGTATGTCTTCTTTGGAGAAATGTTTATGTCTTCTGCCCATTTCTTAACTGGGTTATTTATTTTTTGGGTGTTGAGTTTAAGCTTTTAATAGATTTTGGGAACTAGCCCTTTATCTATTATGTCATTTGCAAACATCTTCTCCCATTCCATAGGTTGCCTTTTAGTTTTTTGATTGTCTCCTTTGCTATGCAGAAGCTTTTTATCTTGAGGAAGTCCCAATAGTTCATTTTTGCTTTTGTTTCCCTCGCCTCCCGAGATGTGTCTAGTAAGAAGTTACTACATTCACTTTCTTGATAGTGTCCTTTGATTCACAAAATATTTTAATTTTAAGCCCAATCTATTTTATTGTTGTTTGTGATTTCATGTTTAAGAAATCATTGCCTAATTCAAGATCATATAAAGATGCTTGTGTTTTCTTCCAAGTTTTTGAGTTTTTACACTTAAGTCTTTGATTTTTTCAAGTTAATTTTTATAAAGGGTGTGAAATAGGGGGCTAACTTCATCCTTTTCATGTGGTTGTCCTGTAGTTTCAGTACCATTTATTGAGAAGCTATTCACTCCCCAGTGAACCGTCTTAGCATCCTCGTCACAAATCAGTTGGCACACGGGTTAATTTCTGGACTCTCAAGTCTATTACATCCATCTCTGTGTCTACCCGATGCCAGGACCTCACTGTCTTGATTATGTTGTTTTACAGTAAGTTCTGAAATTGAGAAATACTCCTACTTTGTTCTTCTTCCTCAAGATTGTTTTGGCTATTCTGGGTTTCTTGGAAGTCCATGTGAATTTTTAAAATCAATTTTGACAAAGAAGTTAACTGGGACAGGGCACTATTTTTGCTCATATAAATTTGGAAAGAGAATTAGGAGAGGAGAGCAGCTTTACTAGAGTGGAAAGAAATTCCAGAGGTATGCAGCCGAGTAAATATTAATACTTAACTCTGTGTAATTGAGTCTTTTAAAAAAAACTTAAATTCAATTAACATATAGTGTATTATTAGTTTCAGAGGTAGAGTTCAGTGATTCATGTACTCCTTACATGATGTGTATAAATGAGTCTTTTTTTATTAAATTTTTTAATTTTTTATAAACATATAAAGTATTTTTATCCCCAGCGGTACATGTCTGTGAATCGCCGGTTTACACACTTCACAGCACTAACCATAGCATATACCCTCCCCAATGTCCATTACCCCACCCCCCTTTCCCGACCCCCCTCCTCCCAGCAACCCTCAGTTTGTTTTGTGAGATTAAGAGTCACTTATGGTTTGTCTCCCTCCCAATCCCATCTTGTTTCTTTTCCTCTTTTCCTACCCCCCCAACCCCCCATGTTGCATCTCCACTTCCTCATATCAGGGAGATCATATGATAGTTGTCTTTCTCCGATTGACTTATTTCACTAAGCATGATACCCTCTAGTTCCATCCACGTCGTTGCAAATGGCAAGATTTCATTTCTTTTGATGGCTGCATAGTATTCCATTGTGTATATATACCACATCT
>PISX010026792.1:0-23919 GCA_004024625.1 Mellivora capensis | reverse complement strand
TGATCTCTGTCTGTCAAATAAATAAATAAAATCTTTTTAAAAATTAACTAAAAAATAATCAAATTTATCATTAAAAATGTGTCTGGACAAAGCCTTTGGCTATGATTACTTATGCAAAAAGGTTGATTGGAAGCAAAATGACCAGAAGCTGATTATGTTTTCGAGAAACTGTATGACCAAAGAAACCCAAGCTTATCCATTAACAGCCCCTTAATGATCAACCCTAAGAACTCCCAGCCCAAATCTGCACCTGCAGGAAGTGAGCTCCTTAACTGTGCAGCCCAAGGGAGAAGGAGACTCCAGTGCCCACCTTGGTGACAGACATGGAAGAAAGGGTTTGGGGTGAGGTTTTAGTCCATGATGGGCAAACCAGAAGCCATAGATAGCAGTGCCCAAGGGAGTGGGGGCCAAGGAGTGGATTGTGAAGGGACTGCTACCAGCTTACTCAATATACCTTCTTCCCTAGGGAACCCTAATTTATTCATAGTAGTAGTATCCAAAGGATATCTTCCATCTTCCTTTATAATTAGTGTGTACAGGATCCAGGACTGGCCAATTCAATACAAATAGAAACTGCTGGGTGGAACTTTTTTGAAGCAAAAGCCCTTTAAAAGAGCTATAGACTTTTTTGTGCTGCTCCTACAACCTCTTCCCTCCTTCCTGATCTTCACATCATGGCAGCAACTTATCACCGCCTGAGTTTTCGAGAAGGATGCTGAGAACAGAGGACCACTGAGAAACCAAGAGCAGCAGGATGGAAGGCTCCTCGGTCTCTGAAACTCACATCCCCCACACCTCCCCTGTACTACCTCCCTCTGACCTTCTCATTTGTGGAAGGAATTCCAGCCATCTTGAGATCAACAGCTTTTCTCCTATTGTCTTCTACTAGCATTGGAGGGCAATTCTCAAAAGCATACTCTCTTTATGAAAGCCATCAACGCCCTCCAAACCCTGCATGTTATTCTGATTACGGTGAGCAAACCCAAGCTGATAAACCAAGCAGTTTGCTAAAAATTTCTGACCGATAGCCAATAACAGAGCAGTCCTCTTCTAAAAGCCCAAAAGCTCTCCAGGATTCTTTTAGAGACGCAACTATTGCCCAAAATATGTATTTCTCTTCTGCATAAATTCCACTGTGCAGCATGAGAGGGATGGGTTCTGGCTGCATAAGGTTTAGCTAAGAGTTGCCATTCAAAACCTTAGAAAAACTACAATGTCTTCCCAGTGAAAACCTCCTTGTACATGACTTCAACTCTCGAACATTCACTGGATCTATCATGGAGTTTCCTCTTCTCGCTTACTTTATTTGGCAGGACTGTTGTTTTCTTTGGAGCCAAACAGGCATTTGGTTCAGGCAGAATGTCTAAATTAGGAATGCCTTTGGCTGTGATGAACAGCAAATCTAACAGGCTAGGCTGCTTCTTGTGAGAAGTCTGGAAGCAGGAATTTCGGGCTCCTGCCGCTGCTCTAGGTTGCTATCTGGGACACAGGTGCCTTCCGGTG
Source organism: Mellivora capensis (assembly GCA_004024625.1). Classification (NCBI taxonomy): domain Eukaryota; kingdom Metazoa; phylum Chordata; class Mammalia; order Carnivora; family Mustelidae; genus Mellivora; species Mellivora capensis. The sequence continues at coordinate 22,416 of PISX010026792.1, read as the reverse complement.
GCCTCTGCTCTTTCTAACACATGGCGTTTATCCTCTTCATTGTGAGATAGACATTCCATCTCTGAGCACCATGTCCAAATTCCAGGCAGAAGAAGATGTGAAAGTCAAGGGTCAATGTGCTTTCTCCAATCCAGGCATCAATTCAGGAAAGAAAGCTCTCTCTATGTAAATCTTTTGCCCCCAACTGTGCCACATGGCCACATCTTGCTGGCAGAGAGCAGGGAAAATAAATATTTTTATTCCAGGACATTGACACCCCAAATAAAACCGGGTTCTCTTTTCTCTTAGAAAGCGAGGGGGGGGGTCAAAATTGAGTATCTCCAGAGGAAAAAAGCATGTAAAGAGAAGGGCAATACCACATTTTCAATTTAGTAAAATTGTGGTAGGTGAAGTCATTTTTCCAACTGTAAAGAGTATTCTTCCCTGCACAGACTGTCCTTTCTTATGACACCATTGATCCAAATTGTAAGAGGTACAAACGCATGAGAAAGTCACAGCGAACTTCAGCAAAACAAAGGAAGAAAACACGTAGTAGTGCCCCTTGCTCCATGCTAAGAGAAGGGTGAGAAATCAAGGTCAGTGATTTTAAGGAGTCACTTTAATAAAGAATAAGGTGTTGGGAGTTCACTAGAGTTGAGAGCCTCAAGGAGGTTATTCATGCCGTGGCAAAGAACTTGAATGAAGACTTCTTTCTCGGGAGACACTCGTCACCTCCTCCAGGCCCAAGGAGGAGATGACTCCCATTCATCAGTGAGCTCACCGGCAGTGGGTTATTTCTGGATAACTGTCAGAAACAACTTCTTTTTTTCCATATCTTAACAGTCACCTACACAGAGCCTGCAGTAGTGCTTTTCTAAAGCAAGATTGTCCAAATGTCGTCTTCGAGCATCTCACCAGTACAACGCCTGCAGTAGGGAGACATTCCTTTACCTTATGAGTAAATTGATGACCCCTTACTTATCTTTTTCTCTTTTTTTAAATTCAAAGAAAAGCTCCTTATTTTAAAAAAAATATTGATTAAATTTACTTTAAAAAGTGAGTCATTTGTGGGGTAGCAGGGTGGCTCAGTCGGTTAAACATCCAAATCTTGATTTCAGCTCAAGTCACGATCTCAGGATCGGGGGATCAAGCCCCAGGTCCAGCTCCATGCTCAGCGCAGAGTCTAATGGACATTCTCTCTCTCTCCCTGTCCCTCTGCCTCTCCCCCACCCTCCTCATCCTCACACTCCAAATTAATTAACTTATCGATTAAATATTTTTAAAAAGTTAGTCATTTGACAGTGAACAGTACTCCTTTCAGACCTGAGAGGGACGCCAGCCCTAGGCCCCCTTGCTTAAAAGAGTCCCACTCTGGCTCTCCTCTAGCAAGACCCCTCACCCTGAGTCAAGGAGTCAGTGAAGCCTGTGGGACCTGCTCGAAAGCCTGCTGTCCCCTGTGAGGCTATACTCTAAGATCCCAGGAGCTGAAATGCCCTGGATCAACAGTCTCAGCCCATTTCTGCACCTGCCTGGGACTCTCCCGAGGCCATCTGTCCAAATACATGAAGGGTAGCCAAAGTACAACTCCTTGCAAGGCCAGAGCATGGAGAAAGAGCCGGACAATGACACCAGGGTACCAGGCCCACCTGGCTCTGGACAGAATGGGTGATGAAAGAGAGGGGAGGTGGGCAAAACCAGGGGCCAGCTCTCCGGGGACCATAAAATTCTAGAACAATACTCCACAAGTCCAAGAGTTGTGAATTTGAGCCTGGCCTACCAGGTCATTGCGAAGGTCTATATGTCAAGGTGGAACATGTTTTACTTAATGGTTTAATAATTTCATTTCTAACTTTCCAGTATTTAAGCATACAGTATGCAGGTCTTCATCTCTACTCTAAAAGCCCCTCTCCTCTCGTCTGGTTAAAATCACATATTTTGAAATTTTAAATTGTCATATTAGATTTCTTTGAAAGCAGCATTCTGTTCAAGAAGGTAGTATACACAGATCCTCATTTTAAAGATTTCTTTGAACAACACTCTCTGTTCTGTGTGACTGGAGTAGGAAGGATATGCACATGAATTGTTTTCCATAGCTGTGACAAGGGATAATTTGAAGGTGAAGAAACAGCACATTAGACACCTTTCTTCAAAGGAACCTACAAAACTTGGTGTAAAATCCTGTTCTCTGTTCTGACACAACCTCAGTCTTTTAAATTTTGTTTGTAAATTATTCCCATTTCATTTCTTTTTTAAAAAGATTTTATTTACTTATTAGAGAAAGAGAGAGCATGAGCCAGGGGAGGAGCAGAGAGAGAGGAAAAAGCAGACCCAGGACCCCTGGATCATGACCTGAGCCGAAGGCAGGTGCCCAACTGACTGGCCACTCGGGTGACCCTCCTTTTCATTTCTTAAAACAATGTCAGTAAATACATTATTGCACTCATTCTAAAGATAAAACCGAGCCCCCCAAAAGGCACAAAACACTCTTCTATTCCCAACAGCATGGGCCATGGGAGCTAGAATTAGGAGGTGAAATAGGACAAAACAGCTCTATGAAAACCTAGCTTTCTACATGCAGGCTGGGGCTTCCCAGAGCTATTTCTCTGCCTTTTGTGGCGTTGGCACTCTGGGGCAGCCTATACTGCGGTGGGACCTCAGGTCAAGGGCTGTTTTCAGCAGCATGTGGTGCCAAGATTCCAAGTGGGGCTGCATACTGTCGGGAACCAGCCTGTGCTGAAATGGATCCATTCTCCCTAATCACACTTGACCAAGCATGTACCAGTGACTCTTCACCCTGGCATCCATATCACCAATGTCTGTCAGTATCGTTTCCTCAGACCTGGCACAGCTGCTGTGTGTCCAAGCGTACCATCAGGCTCTCCAGATTTTAGACCACACTGGTGGCCATTATGTGACTTTCATTTTGTGCAATTTTCATAACATCCCTAGTGCCAGCCCTGTTCATCTGGGGCTTTGGCAGCTCACCACAGAGACCAAGCCATGGGGAAGGTGCCTGTGTGGAGAGTGGCAGATGCTCTGCATGGGGGAGTTTATATGAGTATTGTAACTGCTTTCCAAAGCTGTTAGATTACTCACTGTCTTGACTTAGCTACACCATCTCCCACCCATTAACCAAATATGCACAAAGTTCATTGAATTAAGAATTAAAGTGTTAGGGGGCACCTGGGTGGCCCAGTGGGTTAAAGCCTCTGCCTTCGGCTCAGGTCATGATCTCAGGGTCCTGGGATCGAGCCCCGCATCGGGCTCTCTGCTCCGCGGGGAGCCTGCTTCCTCCCCTCTCTCTCTACCTGCCTCTCTGCCTACTTGTGATCTCTGTCTGTCAAATAGATAAATAAAATATTTAAAAAAAAAGAATTAAAGTGTTAAATCTTTATTTCTGTTTGTATCCCCAAACTGGCCTCTTCTGGACATGTCACACAAATAGAATCATACACTGTGTGTTTTTTTGGGACTTAGCATGGTGTTTTCAAGATTCATCAAAGGGATGTATCACGTGTTATTTGTTCATGCCTCCTTTGATATCTGGGATGTTTCTGCTTTGGGGCCATTATGGATAATGCTGTAGTGAACTTTCATGTACAAGTTTCTGTGTAGACATGTGTTTTAATTTCTCCTTACTCTGTACCTGAGCATGGAATTGCCAGGTTCTGTGGTAACTCTATGATGTTTAAGCATTTGAGAAACTCCTTTTGAAAGTGGCTGTACCATCTTGCATCTCCGCCATCAGTGTGCAGGGCTTAAAATTTTCCTCCTCACCAACACTTGTCATTGCCTTTTTGATTATGGCCATTCAGCTGGGTATGAAACGGTATCCTGTGGTTTTGACTTGCATTCGTTATTAATGGTTAAGGATGGCGAGTATCTTCGTGGCAGTACTGACCATTTGTAGCTCTCTTTTGGAAAAATGTCTCTTAGATCCTTTGAACATTTTTAAATTGAGTTATTTGTCTATTTATTATTGAGTTGTGAGAGCACTTTACATATTTTAGATCTATGTCCCTTATCAGATATTTGATTTACAAGTATTTTCTCCCATTCTGTGAATTGTCTTTTCATTTTCCTGATGATGTTCTTTGAAGCAAGAAAGTTTTTAATTTTGATGAAGTCAAATTTATCTATTTTTTGTCACTTGTGCTTTTGGTGTTGTACATAAGAAGGTTCTGCTCAATCCAACGTCATGGAGATTTACTTTTACGTTTTCTTCTAAGAGTTTTCTTCTTCATAGCTCTTGTGTTTAGGCCTATTATTCATTTTAAGTTAATTTTTGTGTATAGTAAGGGAAGGGTCATGTATCTTTCTTATCAGTGAATTCTCAGGGCCTATGATACTGCCTAGAACATGGTAGATACTTCATCCATGCTTCATGAGTGAAAGATTCCATGATGAAAAAAAATAGTCAACACACAGAGATCTTAATAGAAGTACCTGAAGGGTGCCTGGGTGGCTCAGTCGGTTAAGTGTCTGCCTTCAGCTCAGGTCATGATCCCAGGGTCCTGGGATCGAGTCCTACATCAGGCTCCTTGCTCAGCAGAGAGTCTGCTTGTCCTTCTCCTTCTGCCCCTCCCCTCTGCTTGCGCTTTCTCTCTCTCTCTCTCTCAAATAAATAAGTAAAAATCTAAAACAAAAAAAAAAGTATCTGAAAGAATGCTATATCAAAATAGCCCACTTTCTGAGGTTTTTCAAGTAAAATAATGGATAAACAATTAAGTTACTTTAAAATAACATAGAATTCGGGGGCACCTGTGTAACTCAGTCAGCTAAGTATCTGCCTTTGGCTCAGGTCATGATCCTAGTGTCTTGGGATGGAGTCTGGCATCTGGCTCCCTGCTCAGTGGGAAGCCTGCTTCTCCCTCTCCCATTCTCCCTGCTTGTGCTCTCTCTCTCTCTCTCTCACTCTCTCTGTCAAATAAATAAATAAAATCTTTAAAAAAAAATAAAACAAATGGTATAGAATTCAAAAAGAAGATATCTCTTTCCGGGAGTCTTGGTTGTGGGCCGAGGAAAAGGAGTTCAGTGGTGTCAATGGGGCAGCGAGGAAAGACAAACCTCCTGTGGGTTTTGATTTTCAAAACAAGTTCTGATCATTTACGTGTAATTCAGCAGAAAGATAAAATATTTTTTCTTATAATTAATAAAATAATAATTATACTTAATAAAAATAAGAAAGATCTTACCACTTGACTTTTTTCACATTGCCTTTCTTTCTGTGCAGAGTAATAATGTATGATAATAAAATAACTTCACTTATGAAACACTTTCACATATGGCCCATACGTAAGATTTAGAAATTGCTGATTCATTCATGCAATCACTCAACTAATATTTTTGACCTGGTTTGATAAGAACCCAAAAAGCATGTATGTACTTTAAACTTGATTTGAGTTTTAGTTTGCAATCATGAAACAAAACAACTCCTTAAACTTGAAAGTTTTCAAATTAAAACCATTTCTTTCATGAAAGTAATATGTAACATTTGGAAAATACAGAGAAGTCTTGAAAGATTAAAAAATTATCTTTGGTTCCATGCCCTGTAAGTATGAGAAAAGTTTGTAGTCAGAGGAAGTTTCAGGCCTTTTGTTGTGGATTTTTTTTTACATTATTGTAAATCATATGGTTTGTTGTACATTGTAAATATTTATTTTCCAAGTATTTTATTATGAAAGTTTTCAAAATACAGAGAAGTTGATATAATTGTATAATGGTTACCAATATACCCTCAGTCTCAGTTCAAAGATATTTTATGTGTTTTAAAAAATCTTTTTTGTTCCAGTACTATGCTGTCTTGGTGATCACAGCTTTGTAATAAAGCTTGAAATCAGTCAATGTGATGCCCCCAGTTTTGTTTTTCTTTTTCAACATTTCCTTAGCGATTCAGGGTCTTTTCTGGTTCCATACAAATTTTAGGATTGTTTGTTTCAGCACTTTGAAAAATGCTGGTGGAATTTTGATCAGGATGGCATTGAAAGTATAGATTGCTCTAGGCAGTATAGACATTTTAAAAATGTTTATTCTTCCGATCCAAGAGCATGGAATGGTCTTCCATCTTATTGTGTCTTCTTCAGTTACTTTGATGAGTGTTCTGTAGTTCCTCGAGTACAAATCCTTTACCTCTTTGGTTAGGTTTATTCCCAGGTATCTTAAGGTTCTTGGTGCTATAGTAAATGGAATTGATTCTCTAATTTCCCTTTCTATAGTTTCATTGTTAGTGTATAAGAAAGCAGCTGATTTCTGTATATTGACTTTGTATCCGGCCACATTGCTGAATTGCTGTGTGAGTTCTAGTAGTTTGGGGGTGGAGTCGTTTGGGTTTTCCATATAAAGTATCATGTCATCTGTGAAGAGAGTTTGACTCCTTTATTACCAATTTGAATAACTTTTATTTCTTTTTGTTGTCTAATTGCTGCTGCTAGGACTTCTAGTACTATGTTGAACAATGGTGGCAAGAGTGGGCATCCTTCTCATGTTCCTGGTCTCAGTGGAAAGGCTGTAAGCTTTTCCCCATTGAGACTGATATTCATTGTGGGTTTTTCATAGATGGATTTTATGAAGTTGAGGAATGTTCCCTCTATCCCTATACTTTGAAGACTTTTAATCAGGAACAGATGCTGTATCTTGTCAAATGCTTTTTCTGCATCAATTGAGAGGACCATGTGGCTCTTCTCTCTTCTCTTACTGATTTGTTCTATCACACTGATTGATTTGTGAATGTTGAACACAGGGATCTTTGCATCCCAGGAATAAATCCCACCTGGACATGGTGGATAACCTTTTTAATGTACTGTTGGATCCTATTAGCTAAGATCTTGTTGAGAATCTTGACATCCATATTCATCAGGGATATTGGTCTGAAATTCTCCTTTTTGATGGGGTCTCTGCCTAGTTTGGGGATCAAGGTAATGCTGGCTTCATAGAAAGAGTCTGGAACTTTTCCTTCTGTTTCTATTTTTTGAAACAGCTTCAGGAGAATAGGTATTATTTCTTCTTTGAGTAATGGGTGAGCCTGGTGGTGGGTATTAAGGAGGGCATATATTGCATGGAGCACTGGGTGTGGTACATAAACAATGAATTTTGGAACACTGAAAAAATAAAATAAAATAACCTTTTTAGGGGCACTTGAGTGGCTCAGTGGGTTAAAGCCTCTGCCTTCGGCTTGGGTCATGATCTCAGGGTCCTGGGGTCGAGCCCCGCATCAGGCTCTCTGCTCAGCGGGGAGCCTGCTTTCTCCTCTCTCTCTGCCTGCCTCTCTGCCTGCTTGTGATCTCTGTCTGTCAAATAAATAAATAAATAACATCTTTAAAAAAAATCAACTGACCATAGATGTATGCGTTTATTTCTGGACTCTCCATTCTATTCTATTGATCTATGTCAATTCTTATGCCAGTGACACATTGTTTTGATTACTATAGCTTTGTTGTAAGTTTTGAAATCAAGAAGTCTAGGTCCTCCAACTTTGCTCTTCTTCAAGATTCTTTTGGTTATTCAGAGTCCATAGAAATTCCACATTAGTTTGATGATTGGCTTTTCTATTTCTTCAAAAAAGACTATTGAAATTTTGATAGGGATTGAGTTGAAACTGTAGATTGCTTTTATTATTGATATTTTAAACAATATTAAGTCTCCCTACTCATGAATGTTGGGATGTTTTTCTATTTATTAAGATTTTCTTTAATTATTTGAGCAATGTTTTGGAGTTTTCAGTATACAAGTCTTTCACCTCCTTCTTAAATTTATTCCTGGATGTATTATTATTCTTTTAGATGTTTTCTTAATTTTCTTTTTAGATTGTTCATTATAGGTGTATAGGAACCTATGTCAATTTTTTTGTGTTAATCTTGTACCTTGCAACTACACTGAATTCATTTTTTAGTTCTAGTAGTTTTCTTGTGGATTATTTGGGATTTTCTGTGTGTTGGATCATATCCTCTGTGAATAGAGATCATTTTCCCTCCTTCTTTCAAATTTGGGTGTTTTCCTGTTCTTGCCCCATAAACTCTAACTAGGACTTCCGGCACAATGTTGATAGCAATGATGAGTAAAATGCACCCTTGTCTTGTTCCTGATCTAAGGGGGAAAGCTTTCAGTTTTTCACCATTTAGTATCATGTTTCCTTATGATGTTTCACCATAGTGCTCTTTATCATGTTAAGGAAGTCCCTTTGTGTCCCTATTTTCCTGAGAGTTTTTATCAGAAAGGAGTGTGAAATTTTTTCAAAAACCTTGACTATGTTAACTGAGATGAGCATGTGATTTCTTACTTTGTTGTCAATGTCATCGAGTACATGTTTTTTTCCATTTTGAACCATTATTGAATTCATGGGATAAATCTAACTTGGTCATGGTACATAATTCTTTTAATATGCTATTGAATTCAACTTCCTAGTATTTTGTTGAGGATATTCCCATCACATATTTCATAAGGGATATTGGTCTGTAATGTTTTCTTCTTGTGATATTTTTACCTAGTTTTGGTATTATAGTAATGCTGGCCTCATAGAATGAGGAAATGATCCCTCTTCTTCTATTTTAGGGACAGTTTGAAGGGATTGCTATTAATTCCCTTTTTCATAAAGATTTTATTTATTTATTTATTTATTTATTTATTTATTTGAGAGAGAATGAGAGAGAGAGAGTGCATGGGGTGGGGAGGGCCAGAGGGAGAAGCAGACTCCCTGCCAAGCAGGGACCCTGATGCGGACTCTATCCAGGGACTTCAGGATCATGACCTGAGCTGAAGGCAGTCATTTAACCAACTGAGCCACCCAGGCTCCCTATTAATTCTTTTTTAAACATTTGGTGGAATTCACCAGTGAAGCCATCTGGTTCTAGATGTTTCCTTGTTGGGCAGTTTTATTACTGATTAGCTCTCTTCACTTGGTATAGGTTTGTCAAGATTTTCTTCTTCTTGAGTCAATTTATATAATTTTTTTGATTGGTCCTTTTCCCTCTTTTAGGCAGATAGAATGTATTCATGTATTATATATTTCCTTCTATTATTATCACTTCTTTAAAGTCAACATGCATTCAGAATTAACTCAGTTTCTCTTCAGGGTAAAATGAAGTTCTCTACATTTTTGTCAAAATGTTACTGTTTTCCCTATGACTAGGTTTTACCAGCTGAAGCTCAACTCATTTACACCCAGAATTTTTGTAATGATAAGAATCTCTCTCCTTCACTGACTCATCCATTACTCATTTACATTTCAGAATAATGCATTTTCAGAAAGAAAATATAAACCAGTAGTTATTTAAAGAGTACAGCCACAATTAATTGGCCGTTTGACCACTGGCTTCTCCAGGACAACAAGGGGATACTTGCTCTTATTACCAGGATCTATTTTACTGTATTGACTGTGGTGGTACTAGCAAATTGAAACATGTCTCACAGTGTCTGCTCTAATTAAAAGCATCATAAAATGTGGTTGAATTCCCTGATCCAAAATATTTGACTCATCAAGAGTTTTCTCACATCAGTTAATGAGTTCATTAGCTAGACTCCTTAAATCAAATCCTTTATCAACATTATATGTGGGCAAAGATACAAAATCTTCACCCATGTATCACACAAAAATTCATAGCAATGCAAAGAGAGCAATTTCCTGTACAAGTAGCAAATAATAAAATTTCTGAAGAACTTCAACTTCCACTTCGAAATAAGGACAGCCTGGAAAGGGGATATTGCCCAGCAACCAGTAGATTCTCTTAATACTCTCTTGTCAATGGTCCAAGTATCTGTCAACAACCAGTAAGCTGTAAAATCATGCCAATGATTCTATTCGCAGTTCCATTATTTATGTAAAAACTTGTTCTGTTTAGGATGTTCTAGAATAAGTTAAGCAGTAAATGACCCTCAACTTTACCGCAAAATGTCCTGGAGTGAAGGTTGGAGGTGTGTTGGAGATAGCGCTCAATATGGTAGAAGTCCATCTCTTTCCCAAGTTTAAAACAAACAAACCCTGTGTATGTATTTCTAAAGAAATCATAAGGCATGCAAATTGGACAACAGCATTAAGTCTCTGACCACTGGTACTACAAGGAAACTGTCAATGAGAGCAGATGTCAGCCACAAGCAAACAGCCACTCCTAGACCCATGCAGTCTGGATGAATGTCAGCCATGATGTGCATGTGTGTGTGTGTGTGTGTGTGTGTGTGCACATGCATGTGTGCATGTGCACTTGTCTGTGTGTTGCATGTGGATATGCCAACTATCCGTGTGTTGTGTGTGCAATGTGGGAAAGAAATGAAATGCAGAGGCCAAGAGGAGAGAGGAAAGAGATGCAAAAAGGTGAGAGATATCATGTTCACCCAAGTGTGGAGCCACAGATTACAGTGACTTACACATTTTTAAAGTGTAAATTTTGGATTCAAAATTACAAATGTTTTACAAATCACCATATGCATCCAAAGTGAAAGTGAACATCACCAAAAAATGGAGGATAGATTTAGTTTTCCTGGTCAATATATAAGTCAGTGAAATTTAACAATGGCTCAGGACAGCTTTATAGGACAGCATGGGAGGAAGTTACTAGGAAAATGAACATTTAATTGGAGTGGGCAGCTAGAATTTGTTATCATGTTAACACATTCAGAGTTACATGTTTACATATATACTTTGACATATGTACATATACCAACACATATAAAGTTTAGAATCAATTTTTGAAACTGTCTTACAATATAAACTACTTACTCTAAGTTTACAAACATTTGAATAATTAAGTCCTTTCTGTAAGATACATCTACCTACTAGAAATACTAAAAATAAAGATAAAAGATTAAAAAAATAAAGTATCTTTTAGTTTTTTTAAGCTTTCAGCTTTTCAAAGTGCTTTATCCTCAGTTTAGCCTCATAATTAAAAATAACAAATACTCTGACTTTATAGCTTTAGTAGACAACTAGAAAGATGAGATTTGAAAGTTGTCTTTTAATTCTCCAGTTGGACACATTTTTCCTCCCTGTGTGGCTTGGAGAAAAATGTGTTTCCCAGACTTCTGGGTTGAGACCCTTGCCCTTGAACCGTGTGAACTCAGCCTTCCAGACACGGAATCTAAAACAACCTGTCACAGAACATTTGTGATAGTGGAGACTTTGCTTCTTCTGCCAGCCTTGGTGAGCTCTGTCCTTGGATCATTCCTCACAGTCTGACTTTCCTACTCCTCTAGCTGTTGGCTCTGTTCCTGACCTTGGCGCCAGCTCAGCTTTTGCCAGTCTTCCCAAGGATACTATCTCAGCTCCTGTTTCTAGCTTTATTGTTCTCATGTCAATTCCAGAGGCTCAATGAGTCTCATCCGTCTCCCTGCACGACTGAAGATGAGCACATGGTTCTTGCATTTAGCGTGGTCATCGTTCATTTATGCGTGTGTGTGTGTGTGTTGCCAGTTGAGAGAGCGTTGTGTGACCCATTTTTCTCAGATCTCTTCAGTCTGCATAAATGCAGGGTTGTATCCATAGTTAGAGCTACTCCCAGGATTTCTTGCACCTCAAAGACCGGCCCCCATTCCCATCTTTTTCATGAAGCCTCAGAGGGTTCTCACTTATGCTTTCCCATGGTGTTTGCTCATTTCTTCTCTCTTCTTCTGAACTCTGCTCACCCTCCTTTTGGCAATATGTCTACAGCTGGTAGGGCACATCAACAGTTATGAACTTCATGAGGACGGCTGTGTCTGGTCAATGTCAAGGGCACTTCCATGCCTTCCAAAGGCACTGGACCCCTCTTCACGTCTACCAAAGCTGCCTTTGCCCTTTCTAACCACTTTTTTTTTTTGCCTCTTGATGCTGTTAAAACTGTTTCAACGGTTCCCAATTGTTAAGGCCCTGATCTCTGCCTCTAAAGGGCTTCTGGATGTAATCCTCTGACCACGTTGGTAACGCGCCAGGCACTTGAAGTATTAGAGCTTGGCCACATTCTACAGAGGCCACACTGGGCCACATACTTCTGGTATTATCACAAAAATCCCTTTCCTCAACTTTTATATTAACCTCTGGTAAACAACTCTCTGAACTTTCTACAGTGGGAGTATATTAGATCATCTGTGACCAGGAAATCTACAACATGATTTTAGAGTCTTTAGAGACTCAACAATGTTAGAATCAATCTCTCCTATGCCCTCACCCCTTTAGGCTCCCCCTTTTCCTCTCTCCACAGCCCCCTCCTTGGTCCTTATTCATCACTAACCATTTCAATGTCATGAATCTCTCCCTCAGCCTCATTCTCTCCTACTATGAAGAGACTGCCTCTGGGGCTGAGTGTGCGGAGTTTGATGAGAAACTGCCTCCGAACAACCCAGATTTACACCATTCCCACTCGGTAACCTCAGAGGACAGAAACCTGACAAAATCTGCCCCAGTTTGAATCCAGATACTTACTTTTCCTTGGGTCAATCACTGCAGCTTGGAGATAAGATACAGAGAGCAAAAGTATCACTAAGTCGTTATAAAAGATAAGGTGCGGCAGTTCCACAAAGAAGGGAAAACAGGGCCACCAGAAGAAGGGAGTAAGGAATGCTGGGCAGAGGGGGAAAAAAAAAGGCAGTAAATGTTTAGCTGAAAAACAAATGTCTTACAAAGTTTTATGGAGAAAACCTAATTTTATTTTATTTTATTATTTCATTTTATTTTATTTTATTGGCTGCACATCTCTGCCTAGAACTCAGAGATGAATCCAGGGAGGTGGGTCAGAGCAAGAGCTTCTGGGCAGACGTACTCCACCCTCCCCCATGCCCGACCATGACCGAGGCTCTAATATGGGGCACAGCTGTGTGTCACCCTTCTTGCCCTGGATAAGTTCTTTCTTAGCAGACGCTTCAATCTTCCATGCCATAAACTCATGGCGGGCCGCCCCAGTGTCAGACCTCCAAGCATGCTCGGTGTGTCTAAATCCGAAGATGAGTAATCCTTGGGACCCTGGAAGATGTGTAATGTCTTGTCTTTTCCATATTTATAGGGCGGAATTGCAATATCTGCTTTTATCAATGTCTAGGACTCTCACAGTGAGTAATTACTCAGAACTTCTGTAAAGTGTTTTAAGGTCTTTTCAAGTGATATAATGATGTAAGTAGAAAATATCTAATTAAGACATGTCATGATTTTGGTAGAGTTAAAGAAATTTATGAATGTTTCTATTTTTGTGCAATGCTGTATTTTACAAAATGTCACAGACAGAGACTTTCACACCCTAAATCAAGGCAGTTATGTTTGTGGGATCATTTATGTATAACCTTACCAAAAGCAGGATCACAGAATGGAAGACATTCAGACATTGTTTCTACCATTACACCAAGCCCTAAACTTATTTTGCCTGATTAAAATATTGTATCTAGATAGTTCCATTTTTTTCTAGATCCAACATTATCAAAATTTCAAGCAAAGAAAAAAATGATCTGAACTGACCTACGGAAATACAATTATAGCGTGCTTTTGTATAGCTCAGGAAAGAAAGCATGAGATGTTGAGGATCTAGTTATTAAGGCCTTACTTTGGTTTCTTTTGTTTATGAATACAATTCAGGCATAGTGGCTGTTGACTCAAATATTTCTGTCCGGCTTCAACCTCTCCTGATGTTCTGATCATACAAGCCATTATCTCCTCAATACCTACACCTGTCATTCTCATAGATCCATCAAAGAGAATTATTAATTCTTCCCTCCCTAAATGCAAGTTTTGTTGGGTTTAAGCCCCCCTAAGCCCCCTAAACCAGGTTTTCTCTGTCTGTTGTTAAGATATCACTCAGCTTGGACTCAGCCTTCTAAGAATCTCCTGTTTTGTGGTGCTTGGGTTGGGACATGAGGAACCCCATTCCTGCTTTGTGAGATGCTTCCCTAATAGGTGGGGGATGCTAATGGCAGATGTCAGCCTGTGGGAGCGAAAGGGGACTCTCTCTGTTTCTGGTCTGCTTTCTCTTCCCGTTCTGGCTTCCTGTTCCTGTCGGTGGGACCGTGACAATGCTGTCTCACCTGCCGCAGCTGGTTCCTCCTCCACCAGCTGTGACTCCGGCCTCAACTTTTTCCAGATGTCATCACACCTCCGTAGAGAAACCAGCGGCACCATCCACCTGGCACCCCCTTCTCAAAGGTCTGCACCTTCTTTCTTCAGGGATCTTCTTCCAAGCTGAGAGAAGAGCAAAACGCAGCTCCCCGTTCTCATCTTGCTGCTGGCTCTAGGGGACCCGTTTTCCAGGCTGCTAAGCAAGACCATTCCCTTTGGTCTCCCAGCCCTGCAAGTGGCCACTGTTTCCTGCGGGCATGACCTCAGTGAAACCTTAGTGCTTGTTTTGCCTTTTTAGTTCTTTAATACCCAGGGCTTTTAAAAATACTAAAATGCTTATATTAAGTTAGCTCTGCTAAAATAACCAGTACGATTTCTTTATTCTAACAGGATCAGGACCGAAATGTTTCCTAAGTGAATTCCTTGCTTAAAGGAATCACACCCACCTGTTGACTGGGCGTAAACACAGGAAGTCACTGATTTCCCTCTCCCAGCAAATCCATTAGCAAACTTCAACGATCCCTTTTCAGAACATATCCTGAATTGGATCCCTTGTCCTCACTTCCATTTCTACCACCTTCATCTCAGATACTATCTTTTTTTTTTTTTTTTTTTTTTTTTTGGCCTGAATTCTTACTAGCTCCCAACCAATTTCCCTCTGCCCTCGCCCTCTGTTATCAGCCCCTATATGTCTTAGCCAGGCTGATCTCTTGAAAACTAACATCAGATGCTGTCACTCTTCTGTTCTCAACTCTCTGATCGCCCCCATTTTAGAAGATCCAGACCATTTACCCAGGCCATCAGGGCCTTTAAGGATCTGACCCAAATACGCTCTCTGAATTCCTGTCCTACCACACCCCCACCTGCTCACTTGCAGCCACTCTGGCCCCACCTTGAATGTGCCACATTCCCCACCCCACCAAGACCTGTATTTGGCATTCCTTCTTCCTAAAGCACTCGTCTCCAGGATCTTTTCGCAGGAGTCAGGACTTGGTACAAGGTCACCTCTTCAGAAGAGCCTCCCCCTGGCCAGCCTCTCTAAATAAGAAACCTCTTCCCTATCTTCACTCCCAGCACGTGAAAGCAGAGACATTTCCTGACTTACTCATTGCTCCTAGCAATGCTCAGCAGCTCTCACTGATGTGCCAAGCACAGCCTAAAGTACTTGAAATGTATTTACTGAGTTTTTTTTTAAGATTTTATTTATTTATTTATTTATTTGACAGAGAGATAGAGAGCACAAGTAGGCAGAGCAGCAGGCAGAGGCAGAGGGAGAAGCAGGCTCTCCACTGAGCAGGGAGCCGGATGTGGAACTCGATCCCAAGACCCTGGGATCATGACCCAAGCTGAAGGCAGACGCTTAACCAACTGAGCCAGCCAGGCGCCCCTGAGTTATCTTTCATAGCAAATCAATTAAGTAGTTATGTTACCATTCCTACCTTAACATGAGAAAACGGAGGCACAGAAAGGTGAGTATCTTTCACAAAGTAACAGCTTGAAATCAGGAGAGAATTGGAAGATTCGAATATGGAAGCCCCAGCTCTAGAACCGAAGCTACTGACGTCTACAGCACTCTTCCTCCTGTTGCATTAGGAGTTCAATAGTCATTTATTGAATTAATAAATTCATAGCTAATCATATAGGTTGTAGAGTCAGTAAGTCCTGGGTTGGATCTTGGCTCATTTGCTCACTCTATAAGTGAGTTCTTGATTTTTCATCCCATGTCTACCATTTACTAGAAGTGTGCTATCAGGCCAGAACTATAGTTCTCTGAGCAACAGTTATTTGTAAAATAGGGTAAACGCAATACTCCCCTGACAAATGAGTAAACAAACAACAAACAAAAAGCAGAAACAGACCCGTGACTACTGAGAAAAGATTGGTGGTTGCCAGAGGGGAGAGGGAGCAGGGAGTGAGCAAAATGGATGATGGGAAGTAGGAGGTGCAGGCTTCCGGGTATAGAATGAATACGTCATGGGAATCAAAGCTACAGCATAGGGAATATAGTCAATAGTACTGGGTTCTTCTTTTGTTTTGTTTTTAGAGAGAGTGTGAGTGGGGGGAGGGGCAGAGGGAGAGAGGAGATCTTCGAGCAGTCTCCCTGCTGAACATGGACCCTGACATTGGGGTCGATCTTACAACCCTGAGATCATGACCTGAGCCAAAATCAAGAGTCTGATGCTTAACTGACAGAGCCCCCCAGGTGCTCCTCGCCCTGCCCCCGTCAATAGGGTTGTAATAGTGCTATATGATGACAGAGGGTAGCCACACCTGTGGGGCGCATAGAAAACCATGTGGACTTCTTGAATCACTATGCTGTAAACCCGAAACTAATGGGACATTGTGCATCAAGTGTACTTCAGTTTTGTTTTTTTTTAAGAGAGAGTAATTATTCACCCCAGAGGGCCATTGTGGGGAGACAAGTTACTGCAGGGAAATTGCCCAGTGCAGAGCTTGAGAAGTTAAGATGAGTCATTGTTACCTATACAGAAACTCCTCAGGAGAACGTGGAGAACTTTAAAATCCTTTGTAAGATATCATCACTCTAATATGTATGGATTTATAACTCTGTTCTCTGTGTAGTTCATTTAGTTACAGATAACTGAAACTAGGTAGTTCAAGAGGCAAAAAGGATATTCTTAGAGGGGTTAGTGGTGTATATTGCAGAATCCAGGGAAGAAGGGAACAACTGAGTCTCAATGGGAAGAGCAACAGCAAGACATGTTCTAGAAAGTTCAGTTGGCTTGTGGACTCCTCTTCTGTAGCATGACTCAGTCGCAGAAACCACAGCTGTTTGCACCTCCCATAAATTTCTGAATTTCTATAAGAGAATCTGATAAGACTGTTCAGGTTGGGCCAGAGATCCAAAGTTAACATAAGAAGGTGTGACCGCTGCAGATCTACTCATGGGTGTCAGGGACAACTTCCATTAGGGAGAACTGCTGCAAGCCAGGGAGCCATCCTAGGATTTTTCTCTGAAATTATACATGCTGGCTGCCCACCCCCCCCCCCACATATGCTTACTTACACATATTGAAAGACGGCTCTGCCTAACATAGTCTAATTACCATACATAAAATTGCACCTTTGCTCATCACTTCCCCAACCAGAGACAACTCAAAGTCACATTCAGGCATTGCCTTGAGATTCAATAACGTCACAGAGATCCTGTGTTTCCAGGCCAGGATGTCCACGAGATATAAATTCTTCTGCTAGTTCCACTGTGATTCTATCTCAGATCACAATGACCCTGGAAACCATGGGTACATTTAACTGCTACTAAAAAATGGTAAAGAACAGGAAGAGAGGGACCCATGAGAGGGTGGCTCAGTTGGTTAAGCGTCTGCCTTCGGCTCAGGTCATGATCTCAGGGTCCTGGAATCAAGTCCCACATGGGGCTCCTTGCTCAGCAGGGTGTCTGCTTCTCTCTCCGCCTACTGCTC
The DNA here is from genome assembly GCA_004024625.1 of Mellivora capensis. Lineage (NCBI taxonomy): Eukaryota > Metazoa > Chordata > Mammalia > Carnivora > Mustelidae > Mellivora > Mellivora capensis. Next base: position 4,992 of record PISX010026792.1, on the reverse strand, counting down.
CCCCTGCTTCTTCTCTCTCTCTCTGACAAATAAATAAAATCTTTGAAAAAAAAATAAAAGAACAGGAAGAGAGATGAAAAGAGAAAAGAAAAAAATCATAATTTGTTTAATAAAATGAAGGTAGTAATTGTTCATTCCTCAAGAGATTACACTAGCAAACAAAGAAATGGTGACGGAGGCTGTAAGTATTCATTTCTTGAATTGGCCAAGAGGTCATAGCAGGTGTTGATGATTTCCCTTCTCTCCCATTCAGTTCATGATGCCAATAGCCCTCACCCAGAATCAAGAACAAGAATCCAGACAGGGTTCACAGTTGCTTTTCCTTGGGCTTGCTGCCAATGCAAAGCAAGGATATACATGAGATAAGCGATTGAACGAAAAGTAGGGGCTTTCCTTTACTTCTTCAATTATCTCATGGAAGCATACCTGAAATTTGGCAATCCAGATTCTGAATGTAGAGGGAAAGTCAGCCATGTCACATGATAAACTTCCTGTACACTCAGAGTTATAGATCACTCACCAGAAATGATTTTTTCATTTAATATTAAATGATAAACATTAACTATTAAAATGACATAGGTGAACAACACTGGGACTAACTCCCCTTATCTGTTCCAGAGGACAAGCCTGGGAGGTTGCCACTTAATGTCCATGGCAGAGCTTTCTGTAAACAGTTCTAGCCTTAGTCTATCTTGACCTTAGTCAATACCTCACTAGTCAACTTTCTTTGTGCATTGGGTTAACCTAAACCTTTAATTATGTGAGACCTGAGACTTTGATGATCCAACCTGAGTGTCAGGTGGTTTTCCATGGCCTGCCATAGAAATGCAAGGATTAACCATCCTTCCCCAACGTAGCAGCATCGTCAATGCCAACTACAATGACTCCTAGTCAAAGCCATCATCCTACCCCCACCAGGACTATTTTTTTTCTAATCTCCTCAGTCATGTTAATCACTTTCAATAATGAGATGGCGGTCTCAGCTTTCCGTTCAGCAAAACCTTTACTGTGACCCAGGGTGGGAGTATTCCTTCTTTAGTACTAATATCTCCAGATCAGGAGAATTCTGTCACATGGGAATTCAGAAGAAAAATTTCAAGAGTGAGTCATCAGGCTCAATGGTGAGAGGCTCCACTTCCATTTCTGTTCTGAGATCTGAATTTGCTGGCAGTGAGTAAGATGGCAGCATGTATTTCTGGCTGGTTAGAGCCCAAGAAGAGCCAAAATGTACTGTGACACTGCTTGTCAATTTCCATTGGCCCTTAAACAATACGGGGTTGTGGGGCGCCAACCCCCATGCAGTCAGAAACCCACGTAGGACTTCTGACTCCTCAAAAACTTACCTACCTACCCATAGCCTACTCTTGACTGGAGCCTTACTGATAACCAAGAGTCTATCAACACATATTTTGTATGTCCTATGTATTCTATACTGCATTCTCACAATAAAGTAAGCTGGAGAAAAGAAAACATTGTTAAGAAAATCATAAGGAAGAGAAAATGCTCCTTCAGTATTGTACGTTATTTGTTGGGGCAAATCCATGTATAAATGGACCCATGCAGTTCAAACCCATGTTGTTCAGGAGTCGACTGTATACAGAGTCATGTGATCCATATATAGAACATTTTCATCATCTCCAGAAATTCCCTCATTCTCTTGATTTTCTCCGTTTTTGAAGCCAAGATAACAGATTCAACATTAGGCTTGGCCCCCTCGATGATGGAAGGTTTCCAGGATAATTACCTTTCTTGCCACCAGAAAACTGCTTGGTCCCTGGAGCTGTGTCAGGAATTCTGGGTAGATAATGGTTGGCAAAGCAGACATTTAGAAAAAACAGTGGCTACTGACTCTTGTTAATTGTAGGTCCCTGTGTCTGTGGCCAGGCAGGGCCTGAGTTTCTACTACCATCGCCTTCTTATCCATGAGACTATTGCTTAAGCTTTGGGCTGGCCAGGCCTGGCCTCCATATAATAGGTCATTTTGTTAATCTATAAATCAGTAGCAATCTCTTCATGGAAGCCTTTTGCTGAACGTCTAAAAAGAACACAATTGATTAGTGGAATAATGAGAAGAGATGTTATTGAGCAAATAAAGCCTTTAGAGAGCCCTTGATAATGGCCTGTATTAAAAATCTATCATTTAAGGGCAAAGTCAATGTTGCACACGAAGCAGGTGACCTAGGCAACTGCCTGGCACTTGGATAGGCAAAGTAAAAATGGAAATTGGAGGACCACAAATCTATCAGCCATGGTGTGAAGCTTTTCCTGGTGTGCACTTGTTAACCATCCCATGCCTTATCTTGTATTCAAGTGGATAACTTGGCATGGTCCTGTAATTATGCAAGCATGTATCTCAAATTTGAGTGAGGCCTTTTCTCTTGAGTGAGGAGCACATTTTCCTGACTCTTCACACAAGGAGTACTTTCGAACTGTATCCTTGACGTTATGAACGTTATGTGTTAGAGGCTCAGTGGTCTGTTGTATTCCCCCAGGGACTGTTGTTATTTGAATAGGAAATTAATTTGTTTGAACCTGAAGCCAGAAGTGAAGTCTAGCACACTCCCAGTTCTGTTCCTTTGTCCCCAGTTGATGGACTTGAAACCTGCCCCTTGCATATGTCTTCAGGGGCCAACCAGAGACTTAAACTAATTGTATATACTCAATGGTCCCCCTCTGTGCCCCGTACTCTCCAGGGTTTTCCCCTTGCATCCAGTAGATAAAATGTCTGTCAACCTAAAAACCACAGAACATGGGAAACTATCCCCATGCTCTTTCTTCCTTCCAGGTTCTGGCTTTCCTCCAGACTGCCTGCTCTGTGTACACTCTATCTGAATTCGGTGTTGATAACCCTCATCATCACTGGCAGTTAAGAGGGGACTTGGCCATCACATCGGTGCAATTGACGACTTCAGTTTTAATTCCACCTTGTCCCTTAATGCTGCTGTGAACTTAAGCAAGTTTTTAAATGCATCTGTGTCATAGTTTCTTCGTCTGTAGAATGGAAAAATTATGTGTGCATGCTTAGAGTTGTTGAAAGAACACATGTATATAATACATCTAAAGTGCTGGGGGGGACATTGTTATTATTATTTTATATCTGGGAGTGTTACTTTTGTGCCATTTTTGAGATTTCTCCCAATACTTTGAGTCATTTCCTCACTGAATAATTACTGTGATTTATTTGAAATTTTCAGGCAAGTTTTCATCTAGGAGAGCAGTAGATGAAATTCACTGATAAATTTTCATAAATGTAGTAAATCCCCAATTCACAAATCACCATTCTCATTTCAGGTAATGTTTCCCTAGTTACTCAAACTCTATATTACATTGTATCCTGTTTCCAATGTCCTGAATATTGTGATTAATAACTACTTCATGAACAGTTAGAATTGAATTTATAGTTTTTGGCAAGTCACTCTCAAACATTTATTGCAATTCCCTATTAAGTTAAAAAATAATGTTAGAGTTGGCCTTTTTACAGTTTTCTGTTGAAGAAAGAAGAACTGACTGTCTATTGTTTCCAAGAATAAAAATTAAAAGACAGGATTACCTACAAAGACCTTGTGATGTTTTTGATGATGTTCAAAACATTTATTTTATAACTTTATCTTATTTAGATCAGAAAACCAAGTACCTATAGTAATGCATAAATATGATTGTGTAACAGTTCATTAGCATTCTGTGCAGCATTTAGCAAAATCTTTGAGGCCAGAAAAATAAATCATGTATTCCCCAAGGTGTGAATGAAAGAATGATCCTCTGTTTTCATTAGGATTTGGTGCCAAGAAATAAAAAACCTGACAACAGGGAATTAAACAATTGGGGCTTATTTTTTTTCATGCAATGATGCCTTGGGTGTAGGCAGTCATGACAGGTGCAGACCCCAGGCTTGTCAACAGAGACCCAGGCTCCTCAATGAATAAGTTCCCCCATTCTGGCTTTTATTCTCTTGTGTGCAAGATGGTCACTGCCCCTCCTGAGATGTTGTTTCCATTCCAAGAAAAGAAAGGAAGGCAAGTGAAAGTGCAGGGACCAAGTGAGTTGGTTCCATTTTATCAGAAAAGTAAGTGCTCCAAGGGCAGCCCCCTCCCCGGGCAACTCAGCTTAGATTTCATCGGCAAGAACTAGATCCCAATGCAAATCAGTCTGGCAGGGTGAGTATTGGAGCTGCATCCTGTACCACCCGGAAGAGAACTGGGACAAAGAAGAGAAGGACGGGTGGACATTGAGAAGCTCAGAACTTTCCAGCCATGGGTAGGTCAAATTGTGGGAGCACATGAAGGCTTTCCAAGAAAGCCATCGAGATCATTTTCTAGTTTTTCAACCTCCATTTATATGGTCTATTCTAGAAGTGAGCTGCCTAAACAAGCATCTACCCATTGTCTCTAACCACTCTTGCTATTAAAACTGACTTCTGGGATGCCGGGGTGGCTCAGTCAGCTGAGCGTCTGACTCTTCGTTTGGGCTCAGGTTATGATCTGGAGGGTTGTAGGACGGAGCCCCTCTTGGGGCTCCGAACTCAACTGGGAGTCTGCTTGGGGAGTCTCTCTCTCTCTCTCTCCCCCCCATTTCTGCCCTCCTCCTGCTCATACTCTCTCTTGAATGAATGAATGAATAAATAAATAAATAAATAAATGAATGAATAAAATTGACCTCTTCCTACTTTGCAAAACAATAAATAGACTGATCACTTTGCTACTTGGGGCATTCAAACCCAGAAAAGGAACACTTCTTTTTTTTTTTTTTTTAAGACTTTATTTATTTATCTGACAGATAGAGATCACAAGTAGGCAGAGAGGCAGACAGAGAGAGAGGATGAAGCAGGCTCCCTGCTGAAGGAACACTTCTTTTAAGTAGTGATAGTCTTTAGTAAACTCCTTCTATTCCCATCTACTTATATATGTGTTTCTTAGTGTTTGCAGATAAATGATGAAAGATAGGAATAAAACTGATGGTGAATACTGCCTCACACTAGCAATATATAATATTCAT
>PISX010026791.1:0-23825 GCA_004024625.1 Mellivora capensis | reverse complement strand
CCTCTCCAACACACGTTGTTTCCTGTCTTGCTGATTTTGGCCATTCTAACTGGTGTGAGGTGGTATCTCAATGTGGTTTTAATTTGTATCTCCCTGATGGCTAGTGATGATGAACATTTTTTCATGTGTCTGATAGCCATTTGTATGTCTTCATTGGAGAAGTGTCTATTCATATCTTCTGCCCATTTTTTGATGTGATCATCTGTTTTGCATGTGTTGAGTTTGAGAAGTTCTTTATAGATCCTGGATATCAACCATAAGATACCTGGGAATAAACCTAACCAAAGAGGTAAAGGATCTGTACTCGAGGAACTACAGAACACTCATGAAAGAAATCGAAGAAGACGTAAAAAAATGGAAGACCATTCCATGTTCTTGGATTGGAAGAATAAACATTGTTAAAATGTCTATACTACCTAGAGCAATCTATACTTTTAATGCCATTCCCATCAAAATTCCACTGGTATTTTTCAAAGAGCTGGAGCAAAGAATCCTAAAATTTGTATGGAATCAGAAGAGACCCCGAATCCCTAAGGAAATGTTGAAAAACAAAAATAAAACTGGTGGCATCTCATTACCTGATTTCAAGCTTTACTACAAAGCTGTGATCACCAAGACAGCATGGTACTGGCATCAAAACAGACACATAAACCAATGGAACAGAGTAGAGAGCCCAGATATGGACCCTCAACTCTATGGTCAAATAATTTTCGACAAAGCAGGAAAAAATATACAGTGGAAAAAAGACAGTCTCTTCAATAAATGGTGCTGGGAAATTGGACAGCTATATGTAGAAGAATGAAACTCGACCATTCTCTTACACCGTATACAAAGATAAACTCGAAATGGATAAAGGACCTCAACGTGAGACAGGAATCCATCAGAATCCTAGAGGAGAACATAGGCAGTAACCTCTTTGATATCAGCCACAGCAATTTCTTTCAAGATATGTCACCAAAGGCAAAGGAAACAAAAGCAAAAATGAATTTTTGGGACTTCATCAAGATCAAAAGCTTCTGCACAGCAAAGGAAACAGTCAACAAAACAAAGAGGCAACCCATGGAATGGGAGAAGATATTTGCAAATGACAGTACAGACTGTTTTTATTTTTATTATTATTTTTACCATCTTCATTAGAGTTTTAGTTTTCATCTGTCTGGTGAAATCCCTGCTCATACATACCCTCTACCTTTTATTCTGATCATTTAATACATGCATTATGGTTATTTTTATGTTCTTGTTTGATAGTTTCAACTAATCGGTCAACACTAAGTATGATTCTTTGATTGCTTTATCTCTTCACAATGGGTCATTGTTCATGGTTTTTTGTTTGTTTGTCTCATAATTTTGCTTGTCTCATAATTTTTTATTGAATGCTATCATAATATATAGAAGAGTAGAGACTGGGGTTGATAGTATCTGTGCCAGAAATGCCTCTTCTTTGTTCTGACCCTTAGTATGAATCAGTCTCATCAGGAATTGTGCAGGGTTTAGATCTTGTTGTTGTTATGATTCCCTTCAGTGCAACATAAGCCACGAATTTATCTGGTGGTTGGGAAGAGTTACCTTGTGTTTTTGTCAGCATTCTTGCTCCACTCTCAGCTTTAGAAGTTTTTCACACGTGTTATGCTCTTGACCCTTCTCTAGTGGGAGATGGCTGTTGCTTGTTACTTGGATTTGTTTCATGTTAAGTGCCAAGAAGAGTTTCTTCTTGCACTTGTTTTTTGTGTATTCATCTTCAGTGTTCGGCATGCTTTGTGTTTCTGGGTCTCAAAGGTGGATCCGTGCTTGCATTCCTTCCTTTCCTTCCTTTGGTAACCAAATCCTGCTTTGTGTTTGTGGCTGATCTAGGGCTGAGTTATATAATTCCTTTCCCCTTATCTGGTACTGGTTAATCTTTGCTTGCTATTGGTACTGGGTCCTGGGGTCAAGAGACTTTTTTTTTTTAGATTTTATTTATTTATTTGAGACAGAGAAAGCACAAGCTGGGAGGAGGATCAGAGGGAGAGGGAGAAGCAGACTCCCCACAGAGCAGGTAGCCCAATGTGGGGCTGTATTGCAGGACCTTGGGATCATGACCTGTGCCAAAGGCAGATGCTTAACCAATTGCGCCATCCAGGTACCCTTCAAGAGGCTTTTCTGTTCTTCCCTGATGCTTATAGAGTTTTTGATTATATACTTCTCCCAGAAGCAAAGGAAGTTTGCCTTGTTCTGTGACTGAGGAGTATTTCCATCCCAATCCTGGTGGCTGTGAGTTTTGATTCTATCCTATAGCATAATAATGAATTTTTACCTCTATCCCAGTGGATGAGAGAGTTTGCTGCTCTCCCCCAGTGGCTTAAAGCTTTTACTTCATAGAAAGAAAGGTATAGGGAAACATAAAAGACTTTCAACAACAGCTGATTATATGCTGAATGCCTGTGCCAAGTGAGGAGAGCTCTCTCATCAGTACCCCCCACTCCACACTGAATCAGTCTTCCTCAGGAACACATGGGGGAACACCATGGAAAAGAGCTTGCAAATGAATGCAAATCCCCTTGTTTCTGGGTTACCTGTTATAGAACTGACATGTCCCCCCCATACTATTCCTTTAAAATGTTAAAGTTTTAGCTTATTTATTTTTATCTGCTCGTTTGAAGGCTCTCTCTTTCTCTTATGCTTTGACATGGGTGAAATGGTTTGTGTGTGGTGTTTCTACTCTTAGAGGCTTGTCACACTGTAGAATTTAGTTTCTTGATTGCTGGAGACCTCAGGTCTCTGATGGGCTTTGGAAAAGTTATAATTTTGTAGATTATTTGTCTTTCTCTCATTACTAGTGAGAAGGCAGATTTTCTTATGGCTTTCTACATCTTTATCCTAAGATAGAATCTTCATTCTAAAGTAGAACCAAACTAATTATAATAGATTCTTATTTTCATGCCGTCTTAATGAAACATTAAACATTTTCTTATTTTATTCAGAATTTTAGTTGTTATCAATGAAAAGGTCTTCAGGATGTTTAGTTTTCTATGCCACTGGAATAGGATTGATTAAGTCTTAAAATTGATAGTAAAACTATATACTTAAATATTAGTGCTAAATATAAGGACAATCACTAAAGCTTTATAATTACCATATATAATTTCCAACCTATTGCTTCTTGGCCTTTTGGCTAATATCAAGTGTATAATTTCCAACCCATTTAAAAACACATGGAATTTTACTAATTTGACTAAACGTAGGGCATGTAATAACATTACTTTTCATCTAATTTAAAAAAAAGACTTGTATGCATTATTTCAGAAGACCCCCTTGAGTAGGAAACATTCTACATGTTTTAAATTTTTTTTCTAAATTTGGATTTTTCTAGAAACAGTATAAGATTGTCTTATCTGAAGACAAAAATGGGAATTCTTCATCTCTTTTAATGTCTGTACTGGAGAAAGAACAGCATTTTAATTAGGCTGTTCGTTATTAGTGTTACTATTCATCATTAGCTCTTCAACAACAATTATTAAAAATAAAAATCTAACATTAAGACAGATTAGTCTACTGAATGGTGGGATTTTAGGTGCCTTTTTTTTCCCAGGAAAAATATTTTTTTCTGATCTTCGCTTTTATCACTAACAGAAATGTTTTTTAAATGTATGAAAATCCATTATACTTTCATGTTTGTGCTATACAGTTCAATAATGCTATCAGTGTCATTTCCCTCTTTGCATGTATTTTGTTATAGAAATAATGGAGAAATGTGTTACCACAGGTCATCTTTATGTAGATGAAACTGGTAATGGTGATAAAGATCTTGAAATACTTAGTTAATTCTCACATTTTACTTTCAGTGTATTCACATTCATCACTTCTAGATACAGTAAAGGTAACATGGTTATCTTTGTTTTTTTCTTAAAATTCTGAATTGTCTTAAGAAAAACATATATATATAGTTAATCTCTCATAGAAGTCTCAAGCTCTAAAACTCATTGACTCTCTAGTATCAGTTACTAAAGGGGCTTAGAATATGGTGAATCTGTCTTAAACCCTATTCCAAAAGATTTTCTAACTGAAATATAAGTATATGACAGTTCTCTAACATAGAACCACAAATGGTGAGATATGATAAAGCTTCATTGTTTATGTAGCATACTTCCTGGAAAAAAATTCTCTCTATTGTACAGTATGATGAACAATTCAAAATCATACTCTTTGTAAGTTCTCTGACTTAAAATTCATGCCTATATATTGCCTTTAAGATGTAAATGTCTTGAGGAATTATTTGTAGAACATTCAGTTTAGAGGATGTGTTTATAGCCACTTAGAATAATATTCTGAATTAGCTTGACTTTATTTCCATCCTGCAGATAAAAAGAAAACAGTATGGAAAGAATTTTCAGCCATCCTAGCATGGACTTTAATTAAGTAACAGTGAGACCTCCATTCCTTTAGTCATTTACTACCTTTGATATAGGCACTCAGTTAGATACTGATAACACATAGATGAAACCTGCAACTCCTGATCATAAAATGATTATATAGTGATAATTTTAAGCTGGTAGGAAAGCAGAAGCTAAAATAAATAATGAATACAATGGAATAATTGCTATAGTGAGAGCATGGACAAAATGCAGTGAAAGCACAGGCAAAGGAGAAGTTAATTGTATTTAGAAGTATTAGGAAAGACATCTTTGACAAATTAAACAGTACCATTGAATAACTCCTGAAAGAAGGAGTAGACATGCTAGTCACATATCAAGTCCTAAGGATTGGATGGAGAGCAGAACTTTTAAGGTGTATAAGATGGCATGTCCAAAATCTGGGAAAATATGGACGTTTGAAACATTAGGGAAACATACAGTATGTCTGGACTCATTGGGCAGAAATTTGAGTGCAGAGATGGAAGAAAAGGAGACTGGAGATAGGGATGGATCCAGTAGTCAAAGATTTTACAAGTTTTAGGCTTCTGCCTTAGGAAGTAGGAGGAGGCCATTGGAAAGTTTAAGACCAATCAGAGGATCTGATTTGCATTTCAGAAATAGAATTGTGATTTCACTGTGATAGATAAAACCACATGGGACAAAATTTATTCTTTCTGTATTTCCCAAACACTGTTAGAGAATGGGTGTGTGTTGAGCACCAGGGATATACTAATAGCCAGTGGAATTTACAGTTTAGGGGAGGAGCTGCACAAAACTCAAGCAAAGATATACCCTTTAAAAATTAGAAACTCAGTGATGGAAAGTACTTTAGCCAGTGGTCAGGGAAGGACACTCTTAGAACTTTCATTGCTATAAACAACACATTATGTGTGACAAATCTTACAACTGATTTATAGCAACCAGAATGTCATGGCACTTGAGCTGAGAATATTGAGGAGTTCTCAGGTAATATTCAACTTGGAATTTGTTCTATTACACCCCAATCTAGAAGATTTATTAAAACCTTTTCACTGCAGGTGTGTATTCAGAAAAAGTATTTTCACAAAAAGAATTTTTCAAGACTTGAGTTGAAAATAGCCACAGTTTTGGAGGTTGTTGCATTTGTATTAATCTTCAAATAGAAAGAGAAATACTTGAAGTCTGTAGCTAAATATTTAATTTTGAGCAATTATAAAGCTATGGAAAAGATATTGCACTGAAGGATATTGCATAGGAGGCCTGATGTAACAGAATAACCAGATCTGTGTGAACTGGTAGTGATTACAGTGAACCATGGACTGGTTTCATATACTAAAGTGGGTCAGGGCATAGTGTAGAAACAGCTGTCACAAAGAAGTCTCCATCATGGATCAGGAAAGACATTTTATAAGCTTCTCTGGTCAGTGATGGGGCATATGTGATTCAAACAGAACCACAACCTATTGTATTTTATGTTACTGTATGTGTGCATATGGTTTCCTTCTCCAATAACTGTATTTTATTTTATATGTGTGACTTTTATTTTTTATGTGTATCTATATGTATTTATTTAGTATAAAATTATAAACTATAGATTTTATAATGTAGGTTTTCTTAACTAAAATTTTTAAATGATATTCCAAATAATCTTTTACCAACTTATCTGGATTGGTTAGATTCTGTAGCAATTATATACACAAAGTAAGCAACACCTGTTACCTAATGATATATGAGCAAGGCCTATTCCTATATGGTGTGTTGGCAAGTAGTTAATGTTTGTTAAATTAAAAGGTTGTTTATGTATTTTGGAAAGTGTTATATTATAGTGCCTAATAGTATTGACTTAGCTGTCAGATGGCCTGGATTCTAATCCTGTGTCTACCATTTGTTAGCTTGAATTTTAGGCAAATTACTATCTAATCTTGTTGTTTCAGTTTCTTCACAATTAGAATAGGGAATGAAATGCTACCTACATATATGCTACCTATATATAGACAGGTTGTAAGAATTCAATGAGATAAGTCACAATCTCTGCCACATATTAATTACTCAATGTTTTAACTTCTGATTATTTAGCAAAAAAAGTTCATTGTTTCCCTAAAGAAAAATAATTTGCTATCTAAAATCAAAAGTAAAGTTGGAACAATGGGTTCATTTTGCTCTGATTAAAGTAACAAATCTGTGTTCAATAACAAGGTCATCTCATGATGAAAAGGAGGAGGGAAAAAACTCTATCCTCTATGTAGTTCAAGGAGTTTCATGTAAAAACTTTTGGTAATCACAGTGTGGATATATAGGTAACATAGTATTCATATGATGTTCCTTTTTAATGAGTTTATCTAGTTGACGCTTTGTTAGTTTTTATTAGCATTATCATTTGGATGGTCATGAATATCTTGGTTGAAGACCAAAATCTCTTAGCATGATTTTACTTAAGTGATTTACTTTAAGAAATGTTTCAAAAATCAAAGTTTACATTTATAAACTAAAATACTTATAAAAGAGAACAAACAACAATATGTAAATGAGTTGTTCAGTAAAGTGTTCCCATTAAAATTAATTTCTTATTTGGGGAGAGGATTGGTGAAGAAAAAAAGCATAAAACTAGGGGCACCTGGATGGCTCAGTGGATTAAGCCTCTGCCTTCAGCTTAGGTCATAATCTCAGGGTCCTGAGATCAAGCCCCGCATTGGGCTATCTGCTCAAAATGCAAAAATGATGACCATTATTTCATTTCACTCCTAGATATATTTGAAATGTAGGTGAATATTTTTAAAAGATTTTATTTATTTATTTATTTAGAGAGTCGGTGGGGAGAGAAAGAGGGAGAGAGATAACCTCAAACGGACCCCATGCTGAGCAGGGAGCCCAGTGCATGGCTTGATCTCACAAAATCATGCATGTCTAATCCAATCAAGAAATGGGCAGAGGACATGAACAGACATTTCTGCAAAGAAGACATCCAGATGGCCAACAGACACATGAAAAAGTGCTCCACATCATTCAGCATCAGGGACATACAAATCAAAACCACCATGATATACCACCTCACACCAGTCATAATGGCTAAAATTAACAAGTCAGGGAATGACAGATGCTGGTGAGGATGCAGAGAAAGGGGAACCCTCCTACACTGTTGGTGGGAATGAAAGCTGGTACAACCACTCTGCAAAACAGCATGCAGGTTCCTCAAATCTTGAAAATAGAGCTACCTTATGACCCAGCAATTGCACTACTGGTATTTGCCCTAAAGATACAAACATAGTGATCCAAAGGGGCACGTGCACCCGAATGTTTATAGCAGCTATGTCCACAATAGCCAAACTATGGAAGGAACCTAGATGTCCACCAACAGATGAATGGATAAAGAAGAAGTGGTGTGTGTATATATATATATATATATATATATATATATATATATATATATATATAATGGAATACTATGCAGCCATCAAAAGAAATGAAATCTTGCCATTTGCGATGACGTGGATGGAACTAGAGGGTATTATGCTTAGCGAAACAAGTCAATCAGAGAAAGACAATTATCATATGTTCTCCCTGATAGGAGGAAGTCAACAGGCAACATGGGGGGTTTGGGGGATAGTAAAGGAATAAATGAAACAAGATGGGCTCGGGATGGAGACAAACCATAAGAAACTCTTAATCTCACAAAACAAACTGAGGGTTGCCAGGGGGAGGGGGTTAGGAAGAGAGTGGTTGGGTTATGGACGTTGGGGAAGGTATGTGCCATGGTGAGTGCTGTGAGTATAAACCTGGCGATTCACAGACCTGTACCCCTGGGGCTAATAAGACATTATATGTTAATAAAAAATTTAAAAAGTAGAAAAAAAAGTAAAAAAAAAAAGTTAAAAAAAATCATACATTTATCACTGAAATCATGCATGACCTGAACTGATATCAGGAGATCAGGAGTTGGGCACTTAACTGACTGAGAGACCCAGATGCCCCAAAATGTATCTGAACATTTAGGAACACTGAGAAATCTTGCTATTGCTATGTCTAAAATGTTTGGATATTATAGGTGAAAGTTCTCTATAATGAAATTAATTTTATTTTTAAGTTATTTGTACTTCTCCTTTGTTAGAATATTTTAAACACCTTGAAAGCAGTGACTATATCTTAATTCATTTTGTATTTCCTTCAGGTTAAGGCATACAAACATTTGTTCAATTATTATAAGGTTCATGACAAATTTCACCAAGTTTTACTCTAAATAGAGTATGTTCTAATTGGATTCTAATGTAAATAGTTACCAAAATATCTTCATTTAGAATTTCACTAGGAAATAGATTTTTCTGTCACTATTAGGGCTTACTGAAAGATGAAAGTACAGGATATTTTTAGCCTATACTGACAAGGTTTCCAAACTGATATTTATTGACCTCTTGTAGATATAGTAGCTATTGGAAAGGTTGAAAAAATGTATTTCACAGACCTGCAGTACAAAATGGAAAAGGAAAGAAACAATTTAAATTAATTTTTCACAGCTATAAAATAATGAAAGCCAAATTTCATCTGAAACAAGGTATATATTTTTTATTTTGAAAATAATAAAATTGAACAGATATGGTTTTAAAAACTTGATCTTCATGGGCAGTCTGTATTTTCAGTAAGAACTGGTGCTGGGATTGAATTTGGGGAAAATATTTGAGTGGGGTATGAGCATTTAATTAAAGTTAATATTTTGATTGTATTATTTGTGTACAATAGAGAAAAATGTATAGAATATAATTATCTTGGCCATTATTTCAAGCAGGATACTTGAACTCTTTCAAAGTTTTATTATTTTTTTCTCTTTCAGTGTTGGTAATAACTTAATTTTCCTGTTGAAAACTACATCACTAATGTCAGACCAGAATCCCTAACAGAAAGGCTCACTGCTGTAATTACTATGAAATTTGGTCTAACCTTTTTTCCATCAGAGCTCCCTTAAAAAAAAAAATTTCCAGGAGCCAATAGTTCATTAAAACATCATGACCTATGCACTCTTTTCCTCAACATTTTTCTCTTGGCAGTGGAGAATGGAATTTTTACTGAATTTTGATTCAGTGGGTGTAAAAATGAATCTATTGCCTTGCCATTTTTGTTTTTTTTTTTGGAAAATGTTAAGCATTCAAAGTTTCATAATACATTCTAAGTGGCTTTTATATCTGAAGAGTAAAAGCCTTAAGAGTGTTCCTAACATCCTACTTCTACTTTCTCTAGGAAATGTTTGACTCTATATGCAAGTTAAAAAATAAAAAACAAAAAACAAAAAAGCAAAGCAGGGGTGCCTGGGTGACTCAGTGTGTTACGCCTCTGCCTTCAGCTCAGGTCATGATCTTGGGGTCCTGGAATCGAGTCCTGCATTGGGCTCTCTGCTCAGCAGGAAGCCTGCTATCCCATCTCTCTGCCTGCCTCTCTGCCTACTGGTGATCTCTCTCTTTCTCTGTCAAATAAATAAATAAATAAATAATCTTTTTTTTTTTTTTAAAGCAAAAACAATATTGGGCCAAATGCTGAATTCTTACATTGTTTGTCATTGACAGGTATTTCAATATTGTCTGTTCTGTGAAAAATGTTAGTGTCGTGTGGAAAGACAATTACATCTCTCAGCCCTACAAGACTCAGTCCTTATATTTCTTCTGTGATCGTTTCTGTCTCTCTTAATTAACTCATAGAAGTGGATATAGCAACTAAGACCATAATATAATTGTATATCTTGCTGCCATAAGAGGATTTTATTTTTAAGAAGACATTATTTTCTGCTTCAGGGTAAAGATATATATTTTTTAGTGTCATATTTGTCCTAAATTCAGCTGTGCTACCTAAGAATCTGGTTTTCATTATTTTTGTTGAGGACAGAACTGTTCCTAAGCTCAAATAAAGACATGTGAATACATTGGGTTGATGTTACAACTCAACACTTATGCTTGTTATTAGCTGTGACTATACTACCTGGCGTCCACATAATTTGCCATTTCTGAAATCTGAACTCAGATACACAGGACAGTTCTTTAAACATTGACACACACACACACACACACACACACAATCACCATTTCAAAATGATTATTTTAACCAAATGCAACTGGAACTCTGCAATTGTGAAATGTGTCATTTTCCCCCAAAGGAACTTCTGGGAATGTTGCCCAAACCAGACTTTTATCTTTTGAAACAAAACTTGAAATTTAGCAAAGATATATTTCTTATCCCACATACATATCATTATATGAAAAAATTAAGGATATCGCATCATCCCTGGTATCTGGATTAGTTGAGTTGCTATTCAATTTTAAACATTTTTAAAAAATTTATTTGTCAGAGAGAGAGAGCGAGCGAGCACAGGCAGACAGAGTGGCAGGCAGAGGCAGAGAGAGAAGCAGGCTCCCTGCCGAGCAAGGAGCCTGATGCGGGACTCGATTCCAGAACGCTGGGATCATGACCTGAGCTGAAGGCAGCTGCTCAACCAACTGAGCCACCCAGGCATCCCTGCTATTCAATTTTAAATGAGAAAAGGAAATTTTGTTTAAATTGAGAGTTTCCCCCCCAAAGACCTAGTTATGAAGTATTCCATAGCTAAGAGAAACATGTCATTAGATGACAAATAGAATTTTTTTCAGAGAAGGAGATATTCATGTTCATTATTTTTTAATCTTATCAAAGAAAATCTTGATTTTTATCTAAATTTAAATAAGCAAAGATAAAAAATATGTAGTTTACTTGTTTCCATTTATAAGGAACATTCTTTGTATCATCTAATTTAATCATTTATCTGTGTTCACCCTTATTAATCTTATATCAGCATACCGTTGAGTCTTTGTAATAATTGCATATAACTGATGTGAATAATTTATCTTTAAGCACAAATATATTTGGTCATATGTAATCTGTGACCTCATAGATGTGAATATTATTAAAATGAATCATTTGGAAACTTAACATTTGTGGATGGATTCCAGGCAGGCTCAATTTACTCTAATTCTGCTGCACAAAGTGTACTGAAATGTCTTATATCTAAATTCTAGCATTTGTGATCCTTTTTAGTTATTAATGACTTATTAGGGATAGAGTGATGACAAACTAGGTTATCTTGTTATAGATTCAGTGATATAAAACATAATTTTTACAATTTGTACTACATACCAACATAAAATTCTTAAATTAATTTTTCCATCTTGCTATACTTCTGTTCAGAAAAATTTTGCTAACCTCCAAGATTCTACAGTGAAATCATTACCTTGATATTAAAGGAATTTATATTGCCATTTGCCTAATCTGTATTTTCCATTCAAAGTTTGACCATATTCCTACATAAATTCTTCCAAGTAGTCATATTTATTTGTTAACTTCTGAACATTCAGTCTTTTCATTTCTAGTTTCCCAGTTCATCATTCTTGGTGAATCAGGTGTAGAGACTGGAAATTCAGTACCATGGATAATTTTTGTAGTATTGAAGTCAGCGGCTTCCTTTGATAACAGAGTGAGCCTTGCCAGTCTACCCACTGAAGAATCTGCCCAGCTCTTACAAGGGCCATGTCTGCTTCCTCCAGAGTCACTGCTATGAAGAAAGTGGTTCAGTACTTTCTGGAAACCAGACTCAACCGTGTGAAGGTGTCTCAGGCAGCTGCAGATTTGAAACAATTCTGTCTGTAGAATGCTTGACATGACCCCCTGGTGACCAGAGTATCTTCAGGTAGGAATTCCTTAAGACTCCAGAAAATCTGTTCCTTTTTGTAGCAAAACAAATCTTTGGATGGTTTTCTAAACCACTTTTTATGAACCAGTGAGTATTCAAAAGAGAACTGAATTTGAAACTTATACAAATCTTATCCCTATAACACATACCATACTATATAAAGTCCTGCTTTTGTCATTGCTTCACATCTACCTCTCTGAATCTTCATAAATTTCTATTTCACAGGGCTAATTATTTTATATACACTGGCAGCAGTATACAATAAAATACTTAGTGAAAAAAAAGAGTCATCCTTAATAACCCTGCTCTTTCTAAGAAAGTTTTATTACAGTATAATTAACATACAGTGTTATATTAGTTTTAAGTATACAATAAAATGATTCAGTAATTCTATATATTGCTTAGTGCTCATCAAGATAAGTGTATTCTTAATGTCCTTTTCTATTGCAACCATTCCTCTACCCACCTCCCCTCTGGCAACTACCAGTTTGTTCTCTGTTTTTAAGAATCTAGTTTTCTTTTTCTTTTGTTTGTTTTATTTCTTAAATTCCACATATTAATTCCACATAATTAATTCCACATATTTGTCTTTTTCTGATTGACTTATTTCAGCTAGCATTATATCTTCTAGGTCCATCCATGTTGTTACAAATGAGAGCTTTCAGTCCAGAATTTTTGTGGATCCCCATAAGTCCAATTTATGTTCTTATCTTTGACATGTTTAATTCATGAATGTCAAGGAAAACCTTTTCTCTTAGGTATTTGCTTTCCAACTAGTGATAGCAATAATGCATCTCTTTTACATACATATTCTCTTTATCTGCATTATAGTCTCTAATATTTTTGACAGAGATCTATAGTTTAAAAAGCCTTATTAATTTATTGGGAGAGTCTGACTATATATGTGTATATTGGACATAACTGAATCCATTTTCCATGTTTCAAGATAAAGAATTTACCTAGATAGTTTTTTTTAGCTTTCCAGTTTGTATTTATATTTAACCTGGCTGCATCTGTTTTTGTAGTCAGTTCTTCTTAACTAAGTTACTCTTTACATTTTTCCCTGTCTCCTGATTTATCTCTTTTTTTTCTATACTGTTTACTTTATCCCCTTTACTGGGACATGGATTCAACCCAGTGTCCACTTATTTTCTCTTTTCCCAATCATCCTCTCAATTATCACAAATCAGCATTCAGGAACAGGTTTTGACATCAAAAATTGTCATGGTCTTCCTATAGTCAGAGTTGTATAAAGAAAATAAGGATTTAAAATTTATACATTTTAAACTACTTTACATTAGCAATACCAGGGATATTAAAGAAACATAGTGCATGACTTACTGTTGAATAACTTGTGAACTAACCAGAAATATAAGGAAGTGGTCTTTTCCCTTTTAAGGGTGATTTCTTCTTAGGATGGGGGCTTCTTGCCTCTGCCTGCCTTTCTTCCAGCTATCCTCCATTGACCTTAGGGCCTTGATCTGAGCTGAAACTAACAATCAATGCTTAACCGACTTTGCCACCCAGGCATCCTAACATTCAGACTTTAAAACCAAAGCCTCTATGTAGGATTTCTTCAGTTGACAGGAAAGAGTACAACTCTGTTCTCATCATCTTGCTCTGTCCTATATCACCCCTACTCCTTGATCATAGGACAAAAGGGATCCTCAAGTTCAGGGCTTCCTTTCAACAAATATGAAGACTGTGTAAGGAGAGGTTTAGTTCTTCTCGGGCCGATATGAGATGTTTACTACAGTTGGACTACAAGTTGATTTAAGTGTGAAAGGTCTTCCTTGGAGAATCAGTCTTGTGTAGGATCTTTCTATATATAATCCTCCCACCAACTTGGATAGGGCTTTCTGTTTGAGAGGTCATTTCTTTATGTCAGGGATTATGTAGCATAGATATATTTTCAAATTGTTTACCCTTACCTTCTCCATGGTTTTTCTTTATGTAATATTTCCCTTGCATATTTACCCACTATTGGGCAAATATCTGGATAGGCAGGCCTCTGAACACATTGCTCAGGCAAGACATTACAAGATAGTTGATGATTTATTTTATTATCACTGATAAGTTTATGCTTGCAACTAACATGTCTTATGGTTGAGTTTTTTTTAAAAAAGCCTTATAGAGGGGAAGTATTTATAAAAAAACTATAGAGAGGCATACTTTAAATTTGAACTTTTTGAAAAGATCTTAGTATTTAATACATGAAGTGATGTTAACTATTAAACTTAGAGTCAGCAGATATAAAATTAGTTCCACACAGTAGCTCATCTTCATCTGAATGTCATACGAGTGACATAATGTGTAAATGGTTTTAAACTGTAGAGTGCCATAAAATGTGAAACACTGAAATTATTGCTGGTCAATGATAGTAATACATTTTTGTTCAGACCAGACTATTCAGAGCAAAGTATAGTGGTAGTATTTAGGAAAGTTTCATTATGGAAATGCGTCTTGATATAGGCTCCAAAGAAAATGAGAGTTGAATAACATATGGAGAAAGAAAATTTTTAAAGGTGGAGGAAGCTGGATGATCACAGCCTCATATTGGGGAACAGTAAGATAAATGATCAGATTGGGGAACAGCAGATTGGGGAACAGCAAGATAAATGGTCAGTTGGTATGAAGAACATGTTGAAAGAAGTAAGAAAACATACTTAACTGTGATTAAAGAGACCTTCTTCCTAGAGATATTATAAAGATACATTAGATTGATATGGCCAAAGGTAAAAGAGGGTTATATGAAATATATATTAAATTTCTCCTAATATCAACTATCAGTTAACATTTTAAAATGCTTTTCTTTAAGTAGGAGGGGCTAGTTTCATTCACTGCCTCTTGTAGTACTTTTAACAACCCTAGAATGAAAGGTATATTATTTTTCCAGAATCACATTTAGACTGAAGCTTAAATATATTGGTTAACTAGCTTAATGACAAAAATGTTTAGCTATAGAATTCAGGTTTGAAATCTGGCATTTTTGGTTTGGAATACAGATTCTCTCTATTTTTTCCCCTTTGTTCATTTTTAAAAATTTCAATTCCAGTGTAGCTAACATACAGTGTTATGTTAGTTTCAGGTATAACAGATAGTGATTCAACAGTTTCATATACTACTCAGTGTCCATCAAGATAACTGTAGAGTACAGACTCTTAATCATAAAGCCATACTGGCTCTCTTGGCCAAAAGGCTAAATGATAGTACACAGAAATAATGAATAATTAGCCTCCAAAACTCACACAGCTTTAATAATTTTTAAGGTGCAATATTACACATGCAGAAACAACAATACAGAATATTTTCACTCACAGGCTCAAGAAATTTTAATATTGTAATGACATTTGTTTTACATCACTAAACTAAAGAAAATATTATAGTTGTAGTTATTGCCTTCTGTGAGTTCTTTCTGATCCTAATTTCCTCACTTCCTAGAAGGAAAAACTATCAAGAATTCAGTGTCTATTAGTCCCATTCAAGATTATTTTTAAAAAATAAATTTATCCCATAATCTATTGTCTAAAAATAGTATATGATAATTTTTACAAGTTTTAAATGTTATGTGAAGGCATGCTAAGTTCAAAATATTTTTGAGGTTAATACCCAATTATGTGTATATATAACTCTTGTTCATTCATTTTAACTTATATAGAGTCTTCCATTTTATGAATGGGCCACAATTTCCCTAATCACTCACCTCTAATGGATAACTAAATGTATCTCAATTTTTCTATTTTATAAATAATGCTGTCATTCATACAAGGATTGAAATATCTTCAGATTGGGTTACTACCATTCTGCATGTAGGGAGATTAGAAGTTGCCACTCTATCCTAACAAGAAGCAAAAAGCCGAACAGACTACCATCAGCAACTCTTCTTGGATTTGTAAGAGTGGAGAACACAGACCAAATCACTGCTCCCTATGATTGTGCTCCCAAGATTGGATAGACAGACAGGTGGATGCAGGGATCATGGCTTCCCAGAGCAGAAACTTACCAATGGAAAGTGTTAGGGTAGGAAACCTGAGCTGTAATTGACAAATTGCTGGAGGCTCAGTGTGGACAACTGTGAGTTAAAAACTCCAGTTGGACCCTGTCATAGGGGGACCTCTACCTCTAAGCCATTGTAATACTTCCAGAAGTTTGACCAGGTTTTCAACAGTAAATATGAGAGGAAAATTCCCTCATTTTTCTAGCAGGAGAAGAGGAAAATGATACATTTTGAAATACACCAGAGCACTCTGTTCTTAAGAAGTCCTGTCCTCAGGAGAGGCTAATCAGGTAGCATCTATTATGCTGGGGTTTTATCACAGCCTAACTTATTTGGCAGGAAGGAAATAATCAATTCCAATCAGCTGTAGATTCCATGTGAGAAAAGAGGAATATCTAACTTTAACTTATTCTAGCCCTCTTGTCCTACCTATGGTGGGGAAAGGAGACCGAGAATCATGTGTGAAGTTCACAGTCCAGGAGCACAAGCTCACTAAAAGATTGAAACCTAATTATAGGATACTGAATGCTTCCCCTCCTCTACAACTTACCACCACTTTTTTTTTGTTTGCTTTTGTTTTTGTTACTCTTTTTAAAAAAAAAAATTTTTATTTCATTTCTTTTTAGTGTAACAGAATTCATAGTTTTACAACACACCCAGTGCTCCATGCAATGCGTGCCCTCCATAATACCCACCACCTGGCTCCCCCAACCTCACACCCCCCCCGCCCCTTCAAAACCCTCAGGTGGTTTTTCAGAGTCCATAGTCTCTCATGGTTCATCTCCCCCCCAATTTCCCTCAACTCCCTTCTCCTCTCCATCTCCCCATGTCTTCTGTGTTATTTGTTATGCTCCACAAATAAGTGAAACCATATGATAATTGACTCTCTCTGCTTGACTTATTTCACTCAGCATAATCTCTTCCAGTCCCGTCCATGTTGCTACAAAAGTTGGGTATTCATCCTTTCTGATGGAGGCATAATACTCCATAGTGTATATGGACCACATCTTCCTTATCCATTAGTCTGTGGAAGGGCATCTTGGTTCTTTCCACAGTTTGGCGACCGCTTACCACCACATTATTAAAGGACTATTTACAATAGTTCCTTTTACCCAGGATATCATTTCCAGCTATTAAGAAAAAAGTACAAGACATACTAAAAGGCAAGACAACACAATTTGATGAGACGGAGCAAGCACCAAAACCAGACATGGCCGGGATATTGGAGTGATCCGATTGTGTTTAAAACAACTATGATTAATATGCTAAGGACTCTAAGAGATAAAGTAGACAGCAAGCAAGAACAGATGGGTAATGTAAGCAGAGAGATGGAAATCCTGAGAAAGAACCAAAAAAGAAATGTTAGAGATCAAAAATACAGTGACAGAAATGAAGAAGAATCTATCATGGGCTTACTAGTAGACTAAGTTCCTCCTGTATTTAGATGGTCTTTATAAATATGTGCTATAAAGACTTGGGACATAAGAAGTTGCACAGAGGAATGAGATAGTGGATGCCAAATATGTCTCACAGGGAGTTATTCTTAAACACCAATATATATTAAGGTGACTTTTTCATCCAATGTCCAGAATGCAATATAGGTGTGGCTATTTAAATGTATCATGCTTTAAAAAACCCATCTTTAAAGTTCTTCATGTAGGAAAAAGAATCTTGGAAATCATGGGCAGCAAGGCATTTAACTTTTATTTAGTGTGCTCTAGGGGTAATTCATCTTTCAGTGAATTTCTAAAGCTGCTAATTCTAACAACTGGTCCAACTTTTGTTGGACTTGACCTTGGTAGCTTGGTCTCAACACTATAGTATGTGTTTCTGAAGAATGGCTGGAAGTAAAGCAGTGAATCTTTATTTCTCTCATTTGTTGCACTGCTATCTGAGCTGACTCCAGGTGAGCTGGATAGTGGCTCTTTTTGTGTTGGGTTGCTACATATAATGTTGCTATATATAATGTTTACTTCGAAACTTGTTGTTTAAAAATTACTTAACCGTTTTACTGAGTTGACTTGATTTTCTTTACTCACTGAGATCTGTAGACCTGCCAAGTTTGAATTTTATGGCTTTAGAAGATAAATATATATATTTATTTTTATACATAAATATATATTTATTTATTCCCTGCATGCTAGCAAAAAGGTCAGTGTCCTTTTCCAAACTCATTTTTCATTGGTAGTTTTGCAACTCAATTTAAAAATTATGGGCAAACGTAGGTTGAAATCACAAAATTCTGGAATAATCACATTAGCCAATTTCTAAAAAAATAAAACTGAGAATCAAGCTTTTTAGCTTTAACTATTGTCATCTATTCTCCATATTGCATAATGTGTGGGGTGGAAGCCTTAGACTATAAGAAAATAATTGGATTCAGTCTTATAATGTGGCCTTTATATTGAAGATATTGAGAATAACTGGTGGGTTTTTTGTTTTTGTTTTTTACTGTGTTTAGCATATGTGGTTCATTAACAATGCAATAATATTGAAATGATTGGCTTTCTTTTATATTCCCCATGAATGTTACTCGTGATGTACTGATAAATGTTTAACGTATGGCTCTTGGGCTGGGGGGAACTCAGATTTGTAGATTTGCCATTTCCATGGTATAAATACTTCCATCATTGCTGATGTCAACTAGTTTGCAAAAGTTTTGAAATTTTAGCAGTCAGCTCTCAGAAGCTAGACAGACTGCTGTGTAATTTTGTCTACTTCCATGAGTTAATGTACATTTATGAAAATGTTTTATTTGCTAATGTTATTTTTAATAACTGTATTTTTGTGTATCAAAAATAAATTTGAAGTATTGTAAGATGTTTTAAAATTAAATAATTGAAGTCTCAATAGTTTATTTTTGCTTTTGTTTCACTTACCTCAGGAGACATACCTAGTAAGAACTTGCTAGATGGATGATGTCAAAGAGGTTACTACTTATGTTCTCCTCTAGGATTTTAATGGTTTCCTGTCTCACATTTAGGTCTTTAATCCATTTTGACTTTATTTTTCTGTGTGGTGTAAGAAAGTGGTCCAGTTTCATTCTTTTACATGTTATTGTCCAGTTTTTCCAACACCATTTTTTGAGCAGACAGTCTTTTTCCATTGGATGTTCTTTCCTGCTGTGTCAAAGATTAGTTGACTGTAGAGTTGAGGGTCCATTTCTGGGTTCCAAATATTACTGTGATCCAAAATGTTAGAGAAGAAAAAAAGACTTATTTTTTTCTTCTTTTAGAGCTAAGAAGGTTTGGGATGAGACTTCTAGATCGAGCTGTTTGTTAGTGGGTTGGCTCAGTGATTCTTTGAGTTCCAGTATTTTAAAAGAATGAATCAGCTCACTATCTTCCAGTATGTTCATGGTTAGTCTGTACCTCTCAAATTTCTGCATTAGAATGAAAGAACATCAGTAGGACTTGATTCCTTTGGTTAATGGGTGATTACAGATGTGGCTCTGTTGTCATTCTTTAGTATTTGCTCACGCTTTGGTCCCTTTCTAAACAATTCTAATCTGTTTCCTTTTATTTCTTGAACCAGTGAAAAATTGCTTCCACAGTAAAGACCTCTATCTGTGCTATTTAGTGGGATATGCAAGAACTGGGTGTTCTCTACATTCCTGATATGGTTACCACCTTCTTCTTTCTTCTCCTTCTCCCTCTCCCCCTCCTCATACTCCTCTTCCTTCTTTTAATGTATCATGACATAATTCCCTACATATCATGAAAACCTGGCTAGCTCTCTTTTGTGAAGTGTTTAAGGTTTTGGAGTTTATGCCTTGCTATCTAGACTCTAGGCCTTCACATAGTCTGTTCCTTTCTGAACTTTTTCCTTGATTAGATGCCTTTATTCATCATGTAATTCTCAGCTTAGGCACTTAAAATTTTTTTCTAGGATAGATTTTTTAATTCTGTGTTCATCAAATATCTTGCATTATGCTTGGCACATAGTAAGCTTTCAAAAAGTATTTGTTGAATAAATGAGTGGAGGACTGAATAACTTATCGTGTACATTACTTTGAAAGTGAGGTAGTTTTCTTGACCTGTTACAAGAACTTGTTTCCTTATAGTTCTCATTTTCCCTCAGTAAGCTATACCAAACAGAGATATTCTGGTTGAGGATTCTTTATAGTTAAACTGTTGTTAATTGAAACTTAAAGATTTTTTTTTTAATTTCTCAGAAGAGTTTATTTGGTGAGTCAATTAACTCAATTATTTTCTAATTGAGAGCTGGTAACATTTTCCATATTGGTTTGTGTAGGAAGGAACAATATTAAATAGTGAGGACAGAGAGCAGCAGCTTTAGGTTTTGCTGTTTCCTTTTTTTTTTCTTTTTTTAAAAAATTTCATTTCTTTTCAGCGTAACAGAATTCATAGTTTTACACCACACCCAGTGCTCCATGCAATGCGTGTCCTCCATAATACCTACCACCTGGCTCCCCCAACTTCCCACCCCCTGCCCCTTTCCTTTTGATGTGAAAATAAATAGGAAAAAGAAACTCAGACAGACACAGTTAACTTGATAACAATTTCTGAGATAATGTTACCTAGAATGTACTTTATAATTTAAAATACATTGTGTAACATAGTCTTGCAATTTTTATAGCCAAGGTGTTTTAGGAAAACAGCAAAAATAAATTAAAAGGTGGTGTAATCTTCATGAAAGTCACTGGTCTGGAGAGTCCTAGGTTTTCTTGAGTGGAAGGTTTTAAATAAAATGACATTCAGTATCTCTTCTATACTGTCTGGCTATAATTGTTACATGGGATGGCCAATGTGACTAAGTTGCCAAATCTCCTCTTACACTATGGTAAACATAGAATATGGTGTGTGTGTGTGTGTGTATGTGTGTGTAGTTTGTATATAACTTTTAAATTTAATTCATGGTAGGAAAGCTCAATTGCAGCAAAAGCTACAAGTCAGGAATGCCACATCATCCAAGAATAGTGGCCAATGTACATGGGTACTTTAAAAATATGACATGATCAGGGGGGCACCTAGGTGGCTCAGTGGGTTAAAGCCTCTGCCTTCGGCTTGGGTCATGATCCCAGGGTCCTGGGGTCGAGCCCCACATCAGGCTCTCTGCTCAGTGGGGAGCCTGCTTCCCCCTCTCTCTCTGCCTGCCTCTCTGCCTACTTGTGATCTCTGTCTGTCAAATAAATGAATAAAATCTTTAAAATAAAATGACATGATCAGTGCACTACATTTTATTATTTAAGGTTAGACCATTCTAGAAAATATGTTCTGTATTTAATACTTCTCTTTGCTGGAGCCATTTCTTCCACCAGAGTGCCTTATTTCTCAATTACCCAAGCCAGAATATCTTCACTTTTCCCCCCTTCAAGACCTTTTTTTCAGGTGCCTTTCTAGAACAACCAGAACCCATAGATATCCTTTTATCTTTCTGAGCTACAAAATACTTGTTAACCATTACCATAGCAATTAATTATGAATTAAGTTCAGTGCATGATAATTTAACAAATATTCATAAAACCCCAAACATATGTAAGATCTTACACTCCAAAATTGTTCCCAAGATTTTTGTGACATTACTATTGACCTCTGTTGTTACTATTTTTCATTATTTCCATATTGACTGCTCTAAGTAAACTTGAAGTTTCCTCCCTAGCATACATTTCAGCCTTCTGCCTTTGTATGGTATCCATTGGATATGGATGATATGAATTCCATCTCTAGCCTCAGTAACTGACTGATTGATATTTGCCAGTCAGTATAATCTTATTAATTTGTTCAAGAATGGACTGTAACTGAAGCCTAAGTAGATTAGTGCTTGATATTCTCGTAGCCACTAAGATTATTTTGGTTTGGTCCAAATAAGACTGTGTTTGATTGTTGAATATGTAGAAGACCTCACTCTTCTAGTGTGCGGATATGAACCTGGGAACACTGCAACCATTTTGCCACAATGAGAAAAGGCAGCACGAGAATTAAGTTAATCTAAATACCTTATCAATATTGAAATTGGGGAGCACATGGGTGGCTCAGTCAGTTAAACATCTGCCTTTGGCTCAGGTCATGATCCCAGGGTCCTGGGATCAAGCCCCTCATCACATCTGGCTCCCTGCTCCATGGGGAGCCTGCTTCTTCCTCTCCCTCTGCTTGTGCTCTCTCTCTCTATCAAGTAAATAAATAA
The DNA here is from genome assembly GCA_004024625.1 of Mellivora capensis. Lineage (NCBI taxonomy): Eukaryota > Metazoa > Chordata > Mammalia > Carnivora > Mustelidae > Mellivora > Mellivora capensis. The sequence goes on along the minus strand of PISX010026791.1, from coordinate 1,612 downwards.
AATCTAAAAAACAAACAAAAAAACAAAAGACAAAACCAAAAAAACCAAAATTGAAATTAGTTTATCTGTATACTCTTCATTGATATTCATAAATTATGTTACTTTTTAAGCCATTTTGAACTTTCTGATTCTTGTAAATGAAAAGAGCCTAAATGACACAACTCTCAAATGGACAGCAAGTAGAACAGGGTCTGTGTTTTATACTTCTTTACATCCTCAGCACCTAGGAAATATATAATCACAGGAGTTATTCAGTTATTTGTACTGATTTGATTAGGGAGATGAACTCTAGGCCTGTCTGTATTCAAAGCTCATCATAGCTGACATCATTTAGGAAATCTTCAATTTTCAGAGGCCAGTTTCAAAAATACCCAAACTGGGAAGTTTGCCATGTTGCCTGGGATAGGTGTATAACCACCAAAGAGCTGCAAGAATATATACCTAAACAAATTCTTGGAAAATTCATTTCATGTTAATTCATCATAGGATGACAATAAAAAAAACACTGTCGTGATTCAATGTTAAGATATAACTTCCTTGTTAGGAAATTATATATTTGGTAAAAAATTGTAAGTAAAAATTATAAAAATCATAATTAAAAATTATAGTAAAAATTTACTATAGTTATATATTTAGTAAAAATTATAAATATATAAAAATTATATTTAGTAAGAAATTATAAGATGTTGCTCTTTGAGAAAGAAATAATTTTGCCTCTTCTATTGGACATTTCTGGTTCATCACCTGGGTTTTGACATACTCTCCTTCTCAAAATTCTTTTAAAGTGTTTTAGTTACCTCAGTTTGGTAGTAGCAGGATAGGACTAGTTTATCTTCTTGAGAGAATGATTTAAAAAGAGTAAAGCCATATCAAGTAACTTAGATTTTTAAGACTCATTTTTAGAATAAATGACATAACATTTTCATTGTAAATGTAATATAGCTACATTAAGAAACAGAAAATGAAGAAAAAAGGACCTTAATGCAATTAGCGTAATTTGTATATTTTCTACTAAATGTGCTTTTTACTACTTTCTTGTCATCAGAGACATGATGCAAATTTTTAGGTTTTATTTTTGATGTAAGTATTCATGTAAATGACCTGTGTTACTAGCAAATTCTTTAGGTCTTTTTACTGCAGATTTTAAGTATAATAGCCTTAGGGGTGAAATCTGAGAATGAGATCTGTTTGGATATACAAATATCTTGTTTGCCTTGAGCAACTCGATGGGGCTGTGGAGGCTGAAAAAAAAATGGATGACTACAAAATAAAACACAGAGCAACTCCTTATATGGTTTGCAACAAAGTCAGAAGGAAGAGAAAGCTTTAAATCCCCAATAGTCTCATTTATTTTTAAGTAAAAATAAAAATAGTTTTTTAAATAAAAGTAAATAAAAAATAAAATATTCCCTTTCCCAAATTTAAATTAAAATAGGCATGTAAAATGATTTTTGTTAACTATATTTTGGCACAGAAATAATTTTTTTTTAAATTTTTATTTTTTATAAACATATTTTTATCCCCAGGGGTACATGTCTGTGAATCGCCAGGTTTACACACTTCACAGCACTAACCATAGCACATACCCTCCCCAATGTCCATTACCCCACCC